>DWRA01000688.1:0-22011 GCA_018250295.1 Spathilepia clonius | reverse complement strand
AAACTTAACGAGGCATTCCAACTTAGTCCTCATAGGTAGCAACGCATATGTGGTCGACTTCAATTGGGATTGTAGTCTTATCTGGGGTGGATCACAAATGTCCATGGGCGGCAGTTGCCATTTATCATCAGGTAGACTGCATGCTCGTTTGCTACTCCTTTGTACAAAAAAATACAAAATTTTACTTTATTAAATGTTACACGCCATACAAATGTAATTTAATTAACTGTCTTACAATCACATAACACTATTTCATGTGCCAATCTCGTTTTTCGCTTATTGTCATTTATGTCACTTATTAAATCTATTTTCTATTTTTATTTTGTTGGAATATTGTGTCTTACTTTGAATTATGACGTTTCATCTGATTTAGATTTTCTTGCTTAAAAAAATTGTTTTATAACTAACTATATATTATCTAATATCTTTAAAATATTATAGCAATAAAGTTTAAGCCTTAAGCCTTTGTTAAAGTATATTATAACGTAATTTTTTTATATAATATATAGGCGAGATTAGTAAGCTTATGAATAATAATTCTGATCATTATTAATTATCGCATACTTAAAATTTAAAAATAGCTTCTTTAAAATTATTTCTTTTTATAACATCGAACCCATAAGGAAAATGGCTAGCGGAAATCCTCAAAGAGAACTAGAGGGTTCGGAGTTTCACTGCTCTTCTTGACCTACTTACTGTAAATGTTTCCATTTTACTTTAAATCCAAGTTTTAAATATTAAGAAGTAAGTTTTATTATGTAACGTTATTTTTACTTCTTTTATGAAATAATCTGTTAAGTAAAATCAAATAATAACGCTAATCGCAATAGTAAAATCATGTGCTTCTATCATTAGCATTGTATTACATTAAAATTGTAAGATTACACCGACAATAAGTACATTCCTTTTTTAACGAATATTATAAGATAATCCTGGGTTACAAAAAGGCACACAATCTTTTACTACAAAAGTGACACAATTCTAAGTAATACGATAGGAGAAGTGATTAACGCTTAAGAGAAAAAAATACTTTCTCCTTAATAAAGTAAGCATTGATTCTCAAATGTACGGATAATATCGCCTCAATTGTGCAATATGTCTCTCGTGTTGCGGTTTATAGGTGAAGTAGAGCACATACTTACAAACTTACTAGGCTTTGAAATCTTGCCGTTATGTGACAGTTTGTCTTTGATATAAAGTGATTGACACTCAATTAGGGTGTCATTATATCTAAGAATAAAATAATTTTAATGCATGTAATTTACCTCGTGACTGTACCTAAGTACGTCATTTTTTATTATACTGTACTGATCAAAGTTATCTGCAATTATTCAATACAAGGTAGCCTTAATTAACTAGAATTAAAAATAGCACAATTGCCATTATATGAAGGATAAATCAGCAGTATTCTTGACCAATTATAATAATAAATTATAGCTGCGATGATCCTCTATGATTATAAACATTATACATAGAATATAAAATTTTTTTAGTAACACGTTAATCAAAGTACTAAAAATTTTGACAGTTGTAGTATAACTACCGGTAAAAATCGCCATCAAATCTGTTTTTACGTTATAAACCCTTAAAATGTTTAACTCGCAATTCATTGAAATCGCAACTAAATTAAAATTCGTGTAGAAACTAAATTCAACCAGATACTTCCCTAATAAGCATTTAAAATGTCAAAGTCATGGGAACATATACATATATGCAATGACCAGTCCGTATTTCCTATAAGATCCCTTTCATGTCAGCAGAAGGTGAGGTTCGGTTAAGTTAAGTTATTACCCTCGCAATGCCCTACCCTTTTTCTCTCTACCTTTTCTATATAAAAAAAATGTTTTTTTCGTCAAATATTTAAAGTAAATACGCTTACGATACAAAAATATGGCTACCATCCTTAATGAAAACAATCTCCGTCTGAAGAAACCAGATCACTTAATTATACATTGCATGATTTGTTTCATTAACAAATGTTATCCAGAATGCCCGCTTATGAATATATTTTTTTTATTTGATGGCGTAGCAAATGGACATGCAGGCCACCTGATAGTAAGTGGCAACTGCCGCCCATAAACATTTGTATTCCACCCCAGATAAGACTAGAATCCTATCTGAGGTCGACCACAGATGCGTTGCTGCCCCTGAGGACTAAGTTGGAATGCCTCGGATAAATAAGTCTCCCCTACAAACCAGAACACAGCAGCGCTTAACTCTGCTGTTATTAGACAAAAATAGTTATGGCGATGGTATCGCCGGAGTCGAACTACAAAGGGTTCTACTACCTATACTGGTACTTCTCAGTCATCTATTAACAAGCGATAGTAACATAAAATGCTGCTACTTTGGATTTTAATATTTAATAAATCAGAATATATGTATATTTATATCTATCTATAAGCCTATTGCGTGTTCCGTAATACCAATCACCAACACTAATCACTGTTTAGGCAGATAAGTATCGCCATTATCAAGGAAGTTTTATGGTTTGCTTTGTACTTTATTAGCAAAAGGTAGGCATAAACTTATTTATAGCTAAGGATTTAGTTAGACCAATTTGCGAAATTAATTAATGATGAATAATTTGACTTCAGCATACAAGTTTTCGGGTTTAAAGTGTAGAAATAAATTGAATGTTTTTTAATAGTGCCGGTTTTTTTATGTATGACTTTACAACCACAATAGTATCTATTCGCGGTATCTCCCGCGTTAAAAATGTGCATGTTAATTATACATGTAATCGAAATTTTGTACCTTCAACTATTTTTAACAAAATATATAATAGTAGTAATAGTAATATTAATAATTCGTGAGTTGTATTTTTTTGCACGGAACTCATGTACATTTTCTAAATAAAAGTAATCTAAGTAGAACTAAGAACTAGTCTAAGTTACTCCTTAAAAATATTGTGTTTCTGTTATAGAGATCGTATATACTTTCTTATTAATTCCGCAAAAAAACTGTTACTTCGACATTACAAATAGTCACATCAATTTTATTCATTCGTATATTTCTTTAACAACGTGACGTCAAGATTGGGATGTGATAAGTTATAATTTTTTATCGTTCTATTGACGTCTAACAGCATACGTAAATGTAATTGTTCGTTAGCTGATTGGCAAGTAAGTATATCAAACAAGATAAAATACTAAGTATTTCTAAACGATAACAATAGTTATCGCAAATATAAACGCAATCGGTATTCTGCACGAAATCTTTAAAACTATCTCTCTGACTCATTTTCATGTTCTCCTTTAATTTAATCCGTACAATTACTATAGATTGAGTACTTGCTATAGTTTCGATGGAATTCGATGGAAGAAATTCTGTGACTCTATTGAATAATTAATTGGAATCAAGTAAGAAGAATGTGTAGGGCTTTGAACTCGCTCCGCTACATTATAATCACGGGGCTTTTCTAAATAGGTGTAACTAGACCTTTTCCTTAAAGCCGTAGATACCTTGACGGCTTTCCTGGTGTTCCAAGTGTCCATGAGCGACTCTGACTTTCCATTAGGTGTAAACAAAAGTTGACTAGTAATGTGTCCACATTTTTTTTAATATCTTATAATTATTTTACAATGTAACAACACTATACCAAGTCTATAGACACTTTAAACGAGTTACTTTAGTTGTATTATCTACTGGTAATACTGCAAACAGAATTCATAGACACATATAAATACAGTCATGACGACCTTCACGAATATACATACATGAAAAGTAAAAGTTGTTTGTATTTACTATAAGCGCACGGACAATTGTATTGATAGTATCAATAATATTTCGTATTGCAAAATCTAACGCAGACGCTGAAAATCTGGCGTAACCATGCGCTGTTTTTATAACAAATAATACACTACTTCAAGTTTTTTTAATTAAGAAACAAACAAACACGCAGGCTACATGATAAGCACTCACTGCCGCCTATGCACATTTAACAGCAATCCTATATAAGTAATTAAGGTCAGCCACGGATGAATACCTCATGTTGTTAAATATCTCAAGTTATACTATTTTTTTTAATATGTTGGAATAGCAAACGAGCATGCAGTCCACCTGATGGTTAGTGGCAACTGCCGCCCATGAACATTTGTGATCCACTCCAGATAAGCCCATAATCCGAACCGAAGTTGACCATAGATGCGTTGCTACTCCTAAGGACTAAGTTGGAATGCCTCGTTAAATTTATCTCCCTTACAACACCCTTCAAACTAGATGACAGCAGCGCTTAACACTGCTGTTATTAGGCAGAAATAAGTGTGGCGGTGGTGCCGCCGGAGTCGAATTACAAAGGGTTCTACCACCTTCAACCGTTCCGTTGCCACACCACAAAAAAGGGAGCACAGCAGCGCTTAACACTGCTGTTATTTGACAGAAACAGTCGGTGGTGACACTGTTATCAAATCTTAAAACTACGTTACATTTTCCCTGCACATAAATGAATCACGAAAAGTTAGTACGTAAAAAACCCAAGCGAATGTTACATAAGAAGTTCACCGAATGTAGAGTAATTTGCATGCAAAAGAACTTGCTCGTTACCGTATTTACTACATTACAACTACTGTAATTACACCAGTTTATTACCTATGCTCTAACATATGTTGGTATGTTTGTATTCATATCTTAAGCATTAGTAGATAATACTTCTATGCGTTCTTGTTGTGTATGTGCTTATTTTATATATGTTTCAAAACTTATGAAATGAATAATAATGTAATTATCTATAAAACTTCTTCCTTTTTCATATTAATATTCATTTAATACTTACACACAAAATCATTTCAATATTAATTTTTAAATTTGAATTTAAACTTTCTATTTTCGAAACTAAACGCAAGTACGAATGTAAAGCACGCATTTAATGAATAAAATATAATGAATAGTGCTTTTACTTTTTACGCTTTTTACTTTGCAAATTACTTTTTACGCGGAATCCCTAAACATTTTCTAAAATAAAAGTAACCTAAGTTACTCCTGATAAAATTAATTATCTCCTGGCGAAAATTCTATCGACGTCAATCCGTGTAGGAAATTTGCCAAAATAGACAAACTGATTTTTATCGTAATAACTGTTCGATATACATATTGTATATACCTACTCCTACTTTCATATGCACTCAGTAAAAAGCTGTTATTTTGACGTTACAAACAACAGACTCCTCAATTTTATTTATTTGTATACGTCATCAATTTCACTTTCTATGAGACGAATACACACATAGTAACTGCTTTGATCATCATAATAATATAGCTTCCGTGTTATTATTAGGTCAATAACGTTCCATTAGAGACAATTGGAATGTTTGCTGGTTTGCAATAGTCGGCAATTACTGCGTAATGAATCATCGTTGTGGCTGTCCTTTACCTAACTAAACATACGCTTATACATAGTTAAGTGAAGAAGTGAAGCAAAGACAATACTAACATTGAGGGTCGGTCTTGGACTAGGTAGAAAAGTACAGAATATTTTACTGAACAATAAAATAATAGGTGGTAATTATTTTGCATATGTATGTAATGTGAATTTATATTATTTCACAAATACTTTTGTAAATCGTTTTAAAATGCGTGTCAAGTCTAGAATCTACTTATTATGAAACAATATACTATATAATTATGGTTATATTTACTTATAATACATTTTCTATTATTTACCACACTCTCACATCTCAAGGTACCTATGTTACTACAAGTGTTTAATACAAATTTAAAATAATTAATTATTTTTATATAAATTAAAATTACTCACATCCAACATTACACGGATGACTGCAATGGAAAAATTGGTTCTGCATTTTCCAGCAATCGTGACCTAATTACGTTTTAACTGCGTGAACGCTCCAAATTGCGAATTTACCAACTGCAGTATGCGGAAGCAAAAAATATTCTTAAAATAGAATATCTACCGTAATTTTAAACAAAAATTTAAAAGCTCATTTGTATCTGCAGTAGTGTAGTGCACATTTATTTGTTTATTAATCATTACGCGTATAAAATCGAAGTAGCAAATGAGCATGCGGTCCACCTGATGGTATAAGTCAACTGCCGCTCATGACATCTGTAATCAATCCCACATAAGGTTAGAATCCTACGGTATGACAGTCACAGATGCGTTATTACCCCCAAGGACTAAGTTAGAACGTCTCGGATAAGTATCCCTTACCCTTCAGAACGGAACACAACAGTATTTAACACTGTGTTATTACATATAAAAAGATGTGAAAGTAATGCCTCCGGAGTCAAAACATGAAGAGTTCCAACACCTTTAAAATATTGATAATAAAATATTATATAGTCGTATATATTGCTAAATAAATTTATCCTTAATGTAAATATTTTCATGCTTCAGAATTTAAAAATATCATATATCATTAAAATATCCCCTTACGTGGATATAAACTCTTTTAATCGTATACAATCAAAACCAATGCGATACAATTACAATACGATATACCTATATTTAGATACGAAGCAATTCAATACTACTGTGTATATATAAACGCATCGGACATGGTTACGATTCGATATATCGACACAACGAACCTATTTGGGCATCCCTAATATCAAGCACTTAGAATTATACGTTTTCATTAACAATATTGGATTGACAATGGCTCTACTAACACGGAAAATCGACAAAGTCGAATATGGCCACGAGAGACTCGCGAAAATGGATTGATCCAATATGTCTAATGAATCCATATGAATGTCAGATTGATTGTACTAACTACTTTTGAAATACAATAGGGAGATATTTCCGAGAGCTATTTGCACTATAAATTGTCGTAATAGGAACATTTTATTGCGGTAAGGTAAACGATGATAACTATAATTGGAAAAATACTTACCAATTTTACGATTCTGTAAAACACCAGCTATAATTTATGTCTATGATGCAGTTTTACACGCCAAAATAGAAACATCAAACTGCAACCGGCATTTGTCTTTTCCTTATTCTTTTTCGAATGATTTCTTTTTTATGGGTCCCAGTATTAATTTTACTGCCAGTATTAAAAGTAAAATTTTAAATTTACAAAAGAGAATGTAATAATTATAAATTGCGATTTTTATTTTTCTAATTATATTATCTGTGTCTGTTTTATAGTGAAAACTAATCACGTTACTAATTATTTAAATTATTTCAAATTAGTTATATGTTATGTTTAGGTTAGGTTAAATTTCAAGGCCTTTTTTGAACCACATATGGATTTATCGATCTATTGATTTACCAATAGCGTTATTTTTTCCGTTCTAATATAACAAATAGAGTTCTCAGATAACTGTAAACAAATAATAATAAAAAAAATTGAGGGATCTCAATTATCATAGAGATAAAAATCTCATATGGAAATAGAATATACTACTATCAGTAGAATGTCATGCACATCCCTTATCTATAGTAGATAGCGGGTTACAGAGACAAATGAGTCTGCGCTGATTAAAAGGGTCTTGGTACGTATGTGGGGTAACCATATAAAGAATATATGTGGGATAATCTACTTTACTATTTAGTGCCAGGTGCCCCCACCTGACACGCAATACAAAATAATTAAATTGCAAAGTAGCTATTTTAATATTAAGCTTCGGTTAAAACAGGTTTTATAACCCCTGAAAGAACAGATTAAGCGATATTTGTTTTATGTTTTTACCGACTGTCCGAAGAGAGGTTTTTATTCGTTGTGTACATGAATGTTTAAAGAAATATTGTTCGTGCCGTATATATTGCGGCACGAACAATATACGGCACGAGGTACATAGTACATTTGATTAAATGTATCTTGTATTAGTGTTTCTTTCAAGCAATAATATAGCTCCATACAAGTTTCATATATTACTGTTAGATACTTTTTTGTTATTTGCAATATAACACTATTTATTACTTCATTAAATTACAATAACCTGTCCGAGAGTTTCAATATTCTAAATAGAATATAAAACTAAATTATTGAAAATACAATAACAAACACACTAAAACAATAATGAATAATAACGATAGAATTGGGATTTGTTTATATTGTTCTTAAATATCCAATATTTTTATAACTTTATGGTCATCCTATTCACGCTGCACAACTTGCATGCGTCACTGCGCACTCATCGTTTAAATGATATTGCCTACAGTGATAACATACGGATCGATAACTCTCATCTTGTTGATTACAATGTTAAGGCTCTGACAAACAAGTTTAAATAATGTTTAGAGTTATTTAAAATAGTTTTAAACGCTTATTGTCATGCCTAGTATAGTAAATCGGTGCTAAGAATACTTTAGGTAGAATTAAAAAAGAAAAGGGAGAAAAATGTGATAGAGAAAGATATAGATCTAAATAAATTTGAAAAATGATTAAGAATACATACTCATTCTTTCTTAATTTTCCTTAAAAATGAGCATGGCGAATATCAGAAGAAGTTATTTCAATGAATCAAATTTAATGACCTGGGGCGAAAGTTATATTATAGCCCAGACCTTGTCTGCTACACATATCCGTACCATTGATGGGTATTTCACATAAATGTTAATCACTTGTTTGGTAATTTTAAACCACTGAAAGACCTTTGACGATGATTGAGGACTACTAAATAATATAATGTTAAAACAGCACCGATTAGCTAAAAAGATCAACAAGAAATTTAAATTTACTCATCTTGCAAAAAAAATCCAATCGTGAAACTAATATACCCGGTATAAAACTAGCTGATTCGCATACAACATACGACTTCAATTGACGAGTCTAGTTTAAAAGATATTTCAAAATCAAAATATTTTATTGAAAGTAGATCCTTTACAGAACTATTTTTGAACGTCAAGAATTTACCACTAGTTTCTTATATAACGTAAATGAGCACTAAAGCTGGCTGTCCATTCACACTATTGTTCAAGCAACTGGGAGATTTAGCGATTAAACAGTGGCTAGTAAAACTAGATGAGTACTCAAAATTTTCTACGCGACTATTTAATACGTAATTAACGCATCTTTACAAGCGCGTCTGTCGGCTAGATCGTCCGTTGACAGATTTG
The DNA here is from genome assembly GCA_018250295.1 of Spathilepia clonius. NCBI lineage: Eukaryota > Metazoa > Arthropoda > Insecta > Lepidoptera > Hesperiidae > Spathilepia > Spathilepia clonius. Next base: position 12,986 of record DWRA01000688.1, on the reverse strand, counting down.
TATAATGAAATGAAGTATGTGCCGCTTTTTGTTCGCTCAAACAAAGAAATTGAAGCTCGAGCTGCAGGGGCTTCAGAAGTTGCTCAATTGTCTCTCACGCGATAATAGAAAGTGGGTAGTCCACCTAAAATATTTTTGAAAATCCGTCCTATAATCTTATAAAATTTTGTAATGTGCCTTGTGTTACTGTTCTAACCTACACAAGGTTTAAGTAGGATATGTAAATTCATCCCGTAAGAGGAGAAAAGGGACCAAAACTGCTTTTATCTTTAAGTTTAGAAAGATGAAATATATTTATAATATCTGTTTCACATATTTTCAACACACGATGTTTCTTCACACTGTGTGGGAAGACGTTCTATTTGTGGTGAGACTAGACCTTGGGTATTGAATTTTTAATCATACAATCCGGGTCATACAGTGGCCCTTATATGAGGTCAGCAGTATGTGGTATCTGCCGAAGTGTGATGTTACAACCACCTGATAGTATAAATAAATAAAATTGAAGTGTCTGTTTATACAATCTAAACAAGTGCTCTTTACTAAATGAATATGAAAGAAACAATACCACTAAGACATTCATTAATAATATAAATCAATTTTTTACAACTGTATTTCTTTTTAATAAAATGTATCTATTACAAATACTTCTTAAAGGAGTTGTCAGTTGTTTGTTGTTTCGAAAATCTTATAAGGGTATGTAGATTTATAAGTTTGAGAACCCCTGCCATGAAGCGCTGTGTAGAGAATCGAACATATAAATATTTTAATCACTCATATTATAAATATCAAATAATATTTCAGTGACCGTCTACAAAATATTCCTTTGCTGATATAAGATAAATGATGTCGGCAACGTCAAGTAGATCACAGCAGAATAAAGATATATTTTTATCTGTTGAAAAAGTGTCTAGAGATTACATATAGTAATGATCGTTAAAGGACATTTTTATCGGTATCAGTTACACGCTTATTCTGTTGTATAATACCATACGATATAAATTCGTTTAGGTATTTATAAGTAACGCAACAAAGGCATTATATGCTTCTAATTAGCTACGAATGCAAGTTGTAACGAATTTTCATAGAATTTTCCTTTTGTGTTTTCGATAAACATCGCATATAGACATAAACAGTATTGATCAATCCAGTCGATGGTCGTTAGTACAAAATATTTCATTATTATTTTATTTCGTCATGCAATAAACAAATTTCTACCACATATCTACCTTTTTTAAGAAATAAAACTGATATTCCCATTAGTAAAATTCTATTTTCCTTTGTTTCTTTATTTTACGACAATCTCGTGACCACATACAATCGTTACGAGTATATTTCATGATTACGACGATCTTAAACCGCATTATCATTTTTTCTAATGTAATTTACTACACGATCCCTCGTAATAGTCATAATCATACATTTTAAAGCACGGAGGATGTACAAATTGGAAAAAAACCCAGTATCTTTAATAAAACCAATAAACATAAGCTTGGAACACTCACTCCTCCATAATGGTACCAACAAGCTATTTGGTTATACTGTCATCGGTTTTAGTTAAATCCAATTGGATCGTATTTGCAACTATTCTAGGTTTTGGATTTAGCATTGGTAGGTAGCATGCAAAGGGCATTTTTTATTTGACTGCATTTTGGTGTCGTTATATTTATAATTAATTACTTTAAGCATTCTTTAAATTCATCATTCTTATAATTGAAGAAAGGTTGAGAAATAATGGCAAAAACGAATTGATTTTATCAACAGTGACAAAGTGCATAATGGTTTATAGTCACCTCTTGACGGTTAGACGTAATTAATGGGTATTAAATATTTTTCGTAAAGAAATTCAACTTTAAATATCTTTTAACGCAGTCAAATAATAAAAAAATGTATATTGATATTTTAACAAAATCATCGACTATAACTAATTTCTTCGTCTTCTTCTCTAACTGCCTCATAACACATTATTTTAGTCAACGTGGTGCACTCTGGCGTATCCTCCTCTAACTTCAGACTAACTAACTTGAGAGGAGACCCGTGCACAGCAGCGGGACAGAAACGGCTTGACGAGCTAGCATATTTATCTAAGAGCAATGACTATAGCAAAGTTCCTCTTTTGAACCACGTCAATAGTAGATATACTTTCTGTCGTTGATAAGTAGATATATTTTTTATGTTTCAGGCATTTTACCGGACAGAACCAACCGAATAGAAGATATATACTTGAGGTTTTACAACGGGTATGTAATTTTTCAATTCTCAACTATCCTTCTATTTATTACATTTTATCAGCAATTTAGCACATACAAAGACTGGGTAATGTTATAAAATGATTTTAACAGCTAAATAAATTTATACAAGATTTTAATATAGGTACATACTTTCTTGTGTTTTTTATAATCTTAAAGGTTGCTTGCTACATTACGAGTTTGATGTCCACCCAATGGCAAATTGTCTCTGCTACCCATACCACATACGTAACCACAGTTAAACCAAAGATTCTACCTGAACCCGCTCTTAGATTAAACAACTAAGCGTAGGAAAATCACAAAAGATCATGGCAATGTCATTTGTGATTATAATATTTCACAAACAACTATGTTTGAGTACGAAATATATGTACATACCTACCTGCTAGTTACTTTATACAAAGGTTAGCCCAGATCAAGTTGCAAAAACACATTAACATAGGTCATAAAAAGTATTACAAAGCAAAAACAAAAAAAAACAGAGTATCGCGATTCGGAAAATACAATAGTATAGTTTTTGTTAATATTTTATTCATGCAAATACAAGTTCATGGAATTTTGGATGGTGCATAGAGATTTGAAGGTGCGCTATGTTTATTATATGGGCATGTGTGTGTATTTTAATTTCATTGTTATTGTAAAAATAATCTTAATAGTGAATTAACCAACACTATATATGATGGAGTAGCAAACGAGCATGCAGTCTACCTGATGGTAAGTGCCGCACATGGACATTTGTGATCCACCCCAGGAAAGACTAGAATCCCAACTGAAGTTGACCACAGATGCGTTGCTACCCCAGAGGACTAATTGGAATGCCTAACACTTGAAATCAGAAGACAGAAGCGCTAAACACTGCTGTTATTAGGCAAAAATAAGTGTCGAACCACACAAGATTGTACCACCTTTAAAATTACAATCACTTAAGTATATGAATAGATAGTAGTAGTTGTAAGACAACATTACTTTTGAAGGTAGTAGAACTTTTTGTGGTTCGTTTTGCGGTCTGGCGGTTCAACCGTCACACACACACCTACTGCCTAATAACAACACTGTTTAGCGCTGCTGTATTCTAGTTAGAAGCATGTGGTAAGAGAGACTTACTCATCTGAGACTTTCCAACTTAATCCTCAAAGGAAGCACCGTAAGTTTGGTCGATAGGACTAATTTTATCTAGGATTGATTACAGATTTCCATAGGTGGCAGTGGCCACTTACTATCAGGTAGATTGCACGCTCGTTTGCAACTTCGTAATTATAAACGAAGTTATAAATGATTCTATCACTTGTTACTACAAAACTTAGTCATAGATAAATGTCTTCGTCAAGGCTACTAATAAGCTTGGAATGTTAACTCCGACTGTATAGCTACTTACCTTATTAAGGAAAATATTGTACACAATCTGATTTCGTAATGACTACGTGTTGAATCTACAACAGTCGTATAAGTACTTACTAATAAGATTTAAGAAGCAAAATATTCTATGGCATTAGCCAAATGTTAAATACTTCCAAGCGTTTCTGTTTCTATGAACGAAACGCTTATGAACTGGCTTGCCTTACATTTGGCATGACCCCTTTCTATTCGATTTAACACTTTAAACTCGTACGTTTTCAGAGTACATTATTTTACCATTTATACAATTGTTGTGTCAAATGCTCATACAACTATATAGTGGAATAGAATAATTTATTCTTGTAATTTAGAACTGGAGAACCAGATTGAACTCTCAGTAGTACAACCCGTCATATATGGGGGAGGTCAACGAAAATGGTTGGTACTTTTTACGTAAGACGAGTGGGGCAAACAAGAGTTGGGATAATTATAGAAAAAGTAATTAACACTGTTTTTTAATCCATTAATATTAATACAGAAACATAAATGTTCCAGACTATATTCTTTGAGGATCTATAACTTATTATTATTTTCAACCTTTGGTCGGTTTACAGAGGCTCAGCGGAGGTTTATGTGGACTTTCCATTAAGTCAAGCTCTCCGGCTTTTTGAGATTCGAGGCTTCGAAAAGAACAACCCAACAGTTCTTTACATCCATGGCTTTATTGAAACTGCACAGCAGGAGAGTATACAAGTTGGTATTTTTCTCCCTTATTAACTCTTAAATTCTATATGCCTATATAATTTATTAATAATAATAATTTATAAATAATATTATTTTCAATAAATTTTTATTAATAATAATAATCTACCCATTTTTATCTAACAAAGACTGAAATTTTACTATTTGTAATTGTAAATAGTGTCTAAATGTAATAGTGTTACAAGCAAAAATTGAAACTTCGATCTTTAGTAGGCAAGACATTTGATAAATTGGTTATTAATAAAAGACCGTAGTAACCGTAGACCGTAAGCATAAGACAACTATTATTTGCTTGGGAAACATGTAGTATAACTTACAGAAATTAATTTAGTTTGTTAAAGTTTTTGTTATGATTGTAATAAAAGTAACAATAAACGTGAGGAAGAACAAACCTTAATTTAAAATTTTCCTTAATATTCCTACGATGTTGTTAATGTTAAAATTAACTGTTATGTATGACAATAAGAATATTTTTTTAGGTCATGGTGAACGCTTACTTAGAAGCGAGACCCGAAACGAACGTGTTGTTGTTAGACTGGTCCAACATGGCCCACGGGTCATACCTGGTCAATGCCGCAAGGAACACAAAAAAAGTAAGTTTATGGTTTCACGGTAACACCGCGCATAACCTCATGCCGTTAGATCTTAACAGTTCTAAAAAAATTAGAAAATACGGCCACGGTCCGTTGTGTGGGTAGCCAAAGGGCAGAAGCCAAAGGGCACTTATCATTTAAAGATGGTAGAACCCTTTGTAGTTCTACTCCGGCGGCACCACCGCCACACTTACTTTTGTCTAATAACAGCAGTGTTAAGCGCTGCTGTGTTCTGGTTTGAAGGGTATGATAAAGGAGATAAACTTAACGAGGCATTCCAACTTAGTCCTCAGGGGTAGCAACGTATCTGTGGTTGACTTCAGTTGGGATTCTGGTCGTATCTGGAGTGGATCACAAATGTCCATGGGCGGCAGTTGCCACTTACTATCAGGTGGACTGCATGCTCGTTTACTACTCCATAATATATAAAAAATAAAAATCTTGTTTGAAATCTGACATACCTACTAGTTCTCCATTTTGCAAAAATATAGTGTCTGCTGCCAGCGAAAAACATATTCCAATAGATAGTGATTTGAAATAAAAAGTATTCAGTAACTAAACGTTGTCAGTGACTTTCTGATATGTTTGAGTTCAAAGTCAGAAAGTAAAGAATTCAATCATTAATAACAAACAAACTCATATATCTCCGATAGTATAGCGCTTACGATATTTCGCTAATGATTTTTAATTGCAATCACTTGGGCTTTCGATTCGACACATATCTTATAACTGGCCGCTGAAACTCGATTCCAATGAGCACAACTTATAGATGTCCCATAAACGATAGACACCCTTTCATGTTCTTTTCCTTGCTTTTAAATCATGTTAAACCGTAATAACTTATTGTCGTCATTAGATAACAGTCGTTAAACATTGTCAGTGGCCTTTTAGATGATCTGAAAATGCAATTGATTTCACGATGGTCAGAAAATTAGCAGCCCAATAATTCCTTACTCCACAAATTTCAGCAGAGTGATACAAGACGTTCAAAGACTTCTCAAGTTGCTTGAGGAACTCGAAAACTACAGAGAAACCACAAATATTGATTTAAAGTGAAACAGAAATGATTGCAGTTAACACTATAAAATTAGCCAATTAGATAGTTTGATCATAATTTTGGGTGAACAAGGATTTACGCAAGGTTGAATACAAAGTATTGCTATGAATTTTTATATGTTTGTGTTTGCTATTTACATGTAAATATTCTAGCTCAAGCGTTAAGCGATTATTATCAGTAAGGTCGTTAGTACCATTTGTAAACGTTTACACAACCAGCGCCATAAGCATAGGTAATGTGCATTGCAATGTGCAAGATTGTTAGCTTTTTAGGGTTCCATAGCCAAATGGCAAAAATCGGAACCGTTCTTCATGTCTGTCTGTCCGTCTGTCGGTATGTCACAGCCACTTTATTCGGAAACAGAGTTAAAATTTTCTAGGTGAGTGTATTCTGTAAACTGCTTTCCGAAGTATGTACAAAAATAAAAAATATATTAAATTTAGGGGGGCTCTTCATACACGCAACTGAAACTCAATGTTTTTATCTTATCTACATGTGTGGGGTATTTATAGAAAGGAAATTTCAATTTCAAAAATGAAATTGAGGTTCCTACAACCATTTTTTCTCGAAGTCAATTGTTTGACAGATAAGCCCTTTCAAATCGGTAATATGTGCCCCCCCCCTTTAACTTTTAAATTAAGAGAGTACTGCTATTTAATGATAATGCTACAGAACCCTTCGCCTGCGAATCCGACTCGCACTTGGCCGGGTTTTCATGAAATTTTCCATAGTGCGTGAAGCCCTTCTAATAATAAGTCACTGCCGTACTGTCACTGCCGTACTGTCACTACCGATTCGGTAAAAACTAATGCTCAACCACAATAATAAAAATATATTTTCCTTGTAACACAATCATTATTGTGTCGACATCCACAACGATTATTTTTATTCCTGTTCTACGATATTCCGCTTATTAACATGTCTGCGTGAATTACAAAATATCCGGCTAATTACGATTAAAGTAGAGTATTAAAAATGTTCCGTACACGATATTATTCATTTTTACGATTTTCACCAGAATTCATACGGTTATTGGCAGCGGCAATAATATTTTATTAAATTAAATATGTTTAAATTTAGGACCCACTTTTGTCATCATAACATTCCATTAATAGATACATTAAAATTTAACTTAAGACAATTTTTCCACAACATACAGTAATATTATTTTGCTAATTTTATTACATAAAATAGTATAATATTATAATAGAGTAGACCACCTCACTCCACTAACGTAATTCATTACTTCCGTCTCGTAAACTGCACCATATCATGAACATATCATCCCTAAGGGTCTAATAATTTAATTGTCACAGGTATGGACGACCTTTCATCTTTTCACCGATATTGTAGCAATTTATACGCGGTCTATTTGATACGTACAATTCGTTTCATACTATTATATAAAAGCCTGTAAATGTAAATTTATAATTTGTGACGCGGAACACTAAAAATAAACCAGACTTTGCTATATCAATTATACTAACCGTAACAAGTTTTACCTCGCTTCAATAGACGTCCTTCATACACTGTTTTTACATTTCGCTTTACTATCAGATTCGATGCAAAAAATAAGTAAATGCCTAAAATTTTCCACGTTTCCACATATCATGCTGATTCTTACATACATTCATAAAATAGTACACACAAAATAAGGTATAACGAAATTAAGTTTTCCGTAACACGCAGCAGAACCCTAAAATAAATAATATATACTAAAAAATATTTTTGTCGTAACCTAATACCTACTTTAGTTACTTATTGACTAATGTAATAAAGATTACAATACAATATGAAATTAAAAACAGTAATTTATACCGAATATTATTTTATAATCATGTTAAAATGTAATGCATATTGTTAATAGAAATACCAAATTTAAAATTTAAATATATTCGAATTAAATATTGCTTTAAAATTTCAAATTTGGTTGTTATAAATAAGAACAGAATATACCTATATGAGGAAATAATAAAGGAGTTGGTATATGTATTAAGTAACAATAAACTTTAGTTAGTAAAATAAATTCAAGTAAGAAACCCAATTAAGTTTTTCGCATAACTTCAGTAAATGATGATACATTACCGAAGCAAAATTAGTAGATATTGATCTGAATTGTATATGGTGAAAATATATGATTTAAAATGTATTTCGTAAATAAATTCGTCAACAGTCATAAACTAGCGAGTCAATTTGATTGGTCTCAATTAACTGGTTTATTTTGACATAATATAACGTAACGCGTACGTTTCCTGTTATAATTTAACTGGATTCATAAATACGTTAATTGGATGCTTCTTACTTTTCAAAGAAGTGCATACGAAACCGAAGAATCTCATCAAAATTTATAGTCTCTATTAGAAATTCACTACTTACGTGTGTCATTTATTTATTTGTAACGTAAAATGCAATATTACGTGATAAAATCTAGGAAAGGTAACTTAAAGCAAATCAACTTAACTGATACCTATTCCCTTTATTGATCAGCATTTTTCAAACGGTATCGTTTACACCGTGATCTTAACATTTTTACCTAAAATTTTGTAGACAATTCGTGAAGACTAACACCTATCTAGTAAACGTTAACGAATACATAAATTTTGTAGAAAAATAATAGTATTTCGATAGTTGTGACAAAAGTTTTATAAAAAACTTAGTGTTAAATGTAAGTCTACTAAAGTTTTGCAGTGTTCAATTTCAGGTAGGCGCCGTAGCAGCAGAGCAACTAAACAAACTACTTGAGGCTGGTATTCCGGTGGATAAGGTGCACGTTATTGGACACTCTCTTGGCAGCCACGTCGCCGGGTACATAGCGAGAGAGCTCAAGACTAAGTACAACAAAATTGTCAAAAGGTATTAATGCCTTGCCATGTACATAATTGTTTTATACAAAAAAATTCTAAACCCTGGCCTCAAAATTCTGGTCTAAAGTTTATGACATTTTACACGTTATGATAATATAACCACCTAAAACGATAAGGTGACCATCTTATCACGTTTTGAGTTAATCATTTAAATGAAACAAACATTTCGTTTGGACAACAGTCAGACCACTGCGAAACTTTTTAAAGACTAGCAATATTTCTATCTCTAAAAAAAATGTAAAATTATAACAGAAATAACGTAAATCTTTATGTAAATGATTATGTGGAAAAAATATGACCACAAACAGCGAAAGTTGTGAATATTCTATTTTTATTTTATTTTGAACAACTCTTAAATATACGGAGCTAATTCTTAAGTACGGTCACATGTAGTTCACTGTATGCCTTAACCCACCATCATACGTTTCAGATTAACAGCCCTCGATCCTGCATTTCCAGCATTCTATCCAGACGGTGTGATGATGGAGCACGTGACGGAGCGTGACGCGGAGTTTGTGGATGTCATCCACACGGACGCTGGTGGCTACGGCGCGCCGGTGCGGACTGGAACGGCGGACTTCTGGCCTAATGGGGGCAAGAGCATCCAGCCTGGGTGCCCGCGTTTCGCACCTATACCTCTCTCGGAGGACAGTATGTATTTACTTACTGCTTACTACAACTACTTACTAATATTATAATATAATATTGGTTTTTCAGATACGTAGAAAGGTAGCTTAGATGTAGACCTAGTTGGGATGTTACTGAACAAATACAGATATTTACTACCAGAGGTTTTAGATTCTCTTGTAGATAACCTTTAGATTTTTTATTGTATTGAAGTAGCAATCGAGCATGCTTTCCACCTGGTGGTAAAAGATGCTGCTGCCCATGAATATGTGTAATCAACCCCAGATATAATTCAAGTTCTACCCTTGAGAAGTAAGTTGGAACTTCTCGCATAATTATGTCCCTTACCATGCGTTTCAAACCAGAATATAGCAGCGCTTAACACTGTTGTTATTGGGACGAAATAGGCGTGGCGCTGATGCTGGTGCACCAGTGATGGTGGTTCTTTTAGGACTATACCGGTGTAAAATTCCTTTGCCCACGCTAAAACACGTAATCTTGAATATCAGACAATGTATCACTTGTGTTAATGTTGAAAGAAAAGTAAAAAAGCGTTGTCAAAATGTTATTGAAGGGTGGTTACTAAAGTAGTTTAATTGTTGCGTCCATTTTACATCTGGCGCACAGCTTTTTCTTTGCTGCTTCCTAACATGAAAACGTTTTTACCCACGACGGAACGAAGACGGAATATGCGTTTGGGGTGAGAGGATGTGTCTGCAAACATTTATTATAACGAAATAGCTGGAGAGCTTACGTAGTATGAATTATACTTTTTATTAACAAACGTTTATTAACATCGTTCAAAAATACTTTTAAGATTGCTGAGGTTACTCAATTTTTGTTTTCAGATCTATGCAGTCATTGGCGATCATGGCGGTTTTACGCCGAATCTGTGAGAAACCCCGAGGCATTCCCAGCTTCACCTGCAGATTCTTATCAAAAATTTAGAGAAAACCCGTCACCTGAAGTTGGCATGGTGTACATGGGCCTCAACTGTGATTTCAGGTAAATATTCGTCTATAAACTTTTCGACAACGGTATGCAGTGTGAGTTGTGTAATTACATGCTATGCGACTAGATGGCGCTGTAATAATTTGAATGGTGATTATCTAGATGCCTCTTCATTGTTTTTCAACGTTATAATTACGCCCGTCATTCTATTAATTTTTTGGCTACCGCAGATCGGAATTTGACAATTTTTTGTAGTATACTAATATGCTATATCGCTTGTTATTAGTGGGTTAATTCTTCAAGGCAAAAATGGTTTGACTATTATTAATAATTGACTTTAAATTTACTGTGGTTGGTTTTTTTAATAGTAATTGCTAGCTTTGTGCTCACCATTGCTTGAAATATATTTTTGTTTCAGTGCCAAAGGATCGTACTACTTAACAACGAATTCAGAAACGCCTTTCGGTAAAGGGATGGACGGCATCTACCCTAAAAATAAAAAGAGCAAAAACAAAAAATAGGATTACAGAAATACTTAGTAGAAAAATTCTTTAAGAGGAATTAATTTGCATGGAACGTTTTCCCTTCATATCTATGTGATGAAAGAAATAAATAATGTAACTAGGTATAATCTACTAATGTATTGCTTAAAATATTTGGATATTTGGTACAATATGAGGGACCCTTATTTTAATTATAGGATAGTGTAAAACATCGGATCTGTTGGGATAACTATAAAATTTAGAATATATAAATACGTGAAAAATAAATCTACAAGAAAAAAAGTATAATCCGCCAAACAATTTATTGGATCAATTATATTGTTTTGATCAAAGTTTGCCTTGGTTTTATAAATATAATAATTAATGTCACACGTCATGAAATGCAAGATCCACGTGATTATTTCTTAAAACTACCAATTTTAAGACATATATATACAAATATATAAAATTACTAGTAGTAGCGTATTAGAGGAACATAAGATTACGCCTATCAATATGTAGCCGCAAGAATTTTTAACGTCAAAAGTTGTTATAATTGATTACCTATCTTATCTTAAACATAATTTATAATTGAGGAAATTAAAATTTCCGTTAAAGTATAGTTATTTATGGTCAAAATTATTTAAAAAAAAACATTTGGATCTTACGCGATAATCTTGTCTTTATTTATTACGTCACATCACAATGTACCTAATATTATGTCATAGAATTACCATACGGGTATTCTTGTAAGCATTGGAAGTACATACAAGAAAATTGTTGCAACTGACAAACTGTAAGTGCTTCCGTAGGCCTATATAAAAATATAATACATTTCATTTTATTCTTAAATGCATCGCATAACTGCCAGAAACCTAACAGCATATCCACCAAAGTTATAAATAATTGAAGCCATATCAAAATTTTGCTAATTTTTATTCATTTTTGTTTCACCTAATTTAATCTAATGCTCAATGGACGCAAAAATAAGGTAAACGATGATGATAAAACAGTAGATAAGTAGGCATATTGTATATTAATGACATTTAAGATGGTAGATCTTTAATACGAAATGTATTAAGACTATATCCAGAGTTTAGTACCTTTAATAGTTAAAAAAATATTTATTTACCTAACTTATACTATACTTATTTAATTATTATTTATCAAAATTTTAACAATTTTTAGATAATAATATCCATTCATTATTATTAGATATACCTACTATGGTAATTACTTTTGCTCATATATCTACAACTTATTGTAAAAATACTTACATTTTGTACTTAATTTATGTAAAATATCTCCCTAATAAATAATAAAATTTTACCAATATTGATTTCATAAAAATAATTAATAAAATAAACTTATTTCAATTTAAAACATATTAAATAATTTCAAAATCATTAATCATGATTTTAATTTAGTTGAATTAAATTATTTTGTATATTAATTTAACTGTATTTTGTTTGGTTTATTTTCTTTAAATCTTTTTATTTTATCTCTCATAACATTACCTAAATATTTGCATTTAGGGTGTAAGAAAATAGTCTCGTTTCTTACCTTATGTATTTTTCTGTAATAATTAATTAAATGAAATATACACGAGCACAACAATAAATTGTAAGTACCTATTCAACTTATTATAACATATTATAGTGACGCACAATAAGTATTACATCGAACCCGTATAGAGTAATTGAAGAAAATTATCAAAATGTTAAAACTACTTAAAGTATAATAGGTAGTGGCATGTAGCATCAGGTTGGATACACGGGTGCCAAAAGACTATAGGCACCTTTAAAGCTGTGTTTCTCCAAATGAGATTATGATTCTTTGATCAGCATTGATGAGCTTTGAGGGCACTGATGAGCCCAGAAAAGGCGACTTCTAATTTGTGTTTTTCGACTTTGAGGATCCAGTAGGAAAGACTTTATTTACCTCGCCCTCTTTAAATAGCTTTAAAACGTCGGTCTTCACCGAAGCCTTGCGCCGCCACTACTGTTTGTTAATTTTGTGAACGTTATACAATAATTGAAACTAAAGACGAAATCACGAAAACAGGT
>DWRA01000687.1:0-22015 GCA_018250295.1 Spathilepia clonius | reverse complement strand
TCAGATAATTATCTACATAAACCGAAAAAATATTTGTCCTACAAAAATTTAAGGTTTTATCAAGGAGTCCCCCCTTTTCAACATATATTGTTTACACGGTCATGAAAAATAATTACTAACCAGCAGATTTTTTTCTATCGGTTAGTGAACATTAGGACAAATATTTCCTCGGTATATTTAGATAATTATCTTGAAAAATAACAAAGAAAAATTCAGTTCGTTTTTTTTTTAATTCGTCAAATCGTCATATTTCATACCTGCTACCCCTGTTAGCTACCATTTACCAATAATGTTGTAAGGAAAACAAACTTGGGCGTCTAGTCAAAATAAAGCTACTCACGAAAAATCACCATGTTAGTTGGTAATCATATGTGAAAATTGTTCTAGGGATCTCGTACTAAAAGTAATATAATCAAGTACATTTTGTTAACTCCCCAAGTATGTATTTAAGTAGCTTAGACCTACATTTAAATTTTGTAAAAGTGAATAAAATTTATCTGCTTTTTAGTAAATGCATATGATAGTACTACTATACGTATAACAAAAACATTATTAATTTTTCTCCGCGTCCCGAGTTGCGCGTAAAATAGTTCATTAAATCTACCGCACGCTCCATTTTAAAATCATTAATATGGACAAATTTCATCGAATCTACTCAGTTTTAAGTCAATAACTTGATTAAGAAGAAAAAGTCATATGTTAATATTTTTAATACATTTGTACGGGGATTCATAAAATATTGTATTATTGGAAAAAGCCTAACGCATGAATATAGACGGCATTGTCGAAACATTATAGATACCTTAACGTGCGGCAATACAACATTGCTAAAAAAATCGCAAAAACGTTTATCTATTTGGCGCTCCGTAGCTTTATCAAAATAAAAATCACTATGTAAACGTGTTAAGTATAAAAAAATATATATTACCTTATGCTTGGTTCCACAACGGTCTGCACATGTTTAGCTGCCGCTGCCTGAGATCGACACTTTCGCTTGATTTTGTCAAATTTATCCTCAAAAATATTAATGTTTTCAATCATATCCAGATTATTCTTTTCCTTTATTACTGAGCATTTCTTCTCCTTTACATTAGCCTCATTTTCGACGGGTTTCTCCACCTCCATTTGAATATAATTCACCTCAGCGTTACTGGTTTCAGTTGCATTATCATTTAAATTTTTAGACAGGATTTTGTCGTCACTTAATATAGGTTGAAATTTACAAGTTTCTTTTAAGCCAGATATTAAATCATTTTCTAAGTTTCTTACTTCTTCACTGTTTAAAATATTTTGTGCAGTTATGGAATCCACGTCACCTTCACTCTTAGAATCACATTTTTCATCAGCATTTTCTTCTGTAACTCCAGTATCAGAAGATTCTTGAACAAATCCATTAGAACTGTAGTTAAGTACCGCAGTACTAGTTGAAGGTTGTGAATAAGGATCAGTGTTAGTAGATGTTCTTTTAGATACAGGCACAAAATTTTCCATCCCTGATAACCGAGCAGATGTATGTATAATAGGTTTTTTCGGTAAGCTAGAGGTACTTGCAGAATACGAATAATTAACAGTACTAGTAGTATTTGTTCTCGCTTGTGCTTGGCTTAACGCACTAGCACAAGCTAGTGCATAGCTATTAGGACAACAGGATATTATAGGTCTGTTTATAGTTCGTACTCCGATCGAACTTCTATTAGAGTCTTTCAACAATTCACAACAATCTAAAAACAGTACCTCATCTCGACTAAGACTCCTTCGAGCAAGTTGTTGTTCTCTAACAGTTCTCCTTACGTCACCTAAAATTTGTTGCATTGTTGGTAAAGTAATTTTCTTACCACTTTTCTTAGCTTTCATTTTCAGTTGTAACATTTTTAACCTGTCTAAGTGATGTTTGAAAACTATAAGATAATTAGGTTCATCGGGAACTGGCACAGTTCTAATTTTCATTTCAAATTCTGCTAAATTAGATACATGTAGTAACGTCATTTGATGTCGTATCAAATTATCTGGTCTTCGAAACTCTTTCTTGCATACATGACAATAGCGTGCTTCTGTTCCAAGATTTAATTTCTTAACACGTTTTTCGGATAGTTTTGGGAAAGTAACTTTAGATCCCTTCATATAATTTTCACCTTCAAGAGATTTTCGACTTTCACTGCGAGAATTTTTCTTAGAATGACGGTCTTTAGCTTCAAAATAGACATCGTCCGATTCATTGGCAATGTGGAATGTTTCAGATATTTTTTTGGTAGCTAACAAATTTGATTTCCTAGGTTTACGTTCAGAAAAGAAACCAAAGCTCTCCATAAACTGTTCCGATCGGAGTTCTTCTTGAGATTCTTCATGAGCTTTTCGAATGTCGTCGGTTTCTTCAAAAGTTCGTTTACTTTTCTTATGTTTCTTTTTACTTTGTTTCGAATCAGTCTCATTACAGTCCACGTGGTCTTTTAAATCGTTGCGTGTTTTGCTATTACTGATCTCAAGGGTCTGTAAATTTTTCCTTTCCTTTTCTTCAACATATTTTTTAAGAGGTACGTCACTCTTCGATGACTCATCAGAATCACTTATTGATTCTTTAAAATTATTAGCAATCGTTGCCTCAGTGTTATTTGAATTTACTTCCGCAATTATAGTTGCAACGGCTTCATGAGTCATATCAGTTTTAAGGTCATTTTCTTTGGAGGGTTTAGAAATATTTGATTTAAGTGAAGATAATCTTTGTTTTCTAAATGGTTCAGTTTTGTCAGCCATATCTTCTAATTCAATGTCGTATGGATCATAAATCATGGAGCTAGAAGATTTGACTACCACAGATTTAGACCTCGTTCTCCTTGCAGCAAGAGGCAAAGAGTGACTTGGAACATAGTCAATATCTTTAACTGAATGTATATCATCTTGCTTCAGCGTAGTTAAAATGTCGTTAAAATTGTTCAACTTCGATTTCTTTGGTTTCGAACTATGGATTAATTCGGGACTAGTAATTGTCGAAGTTATTTTGCGTTTTTCTATACTGTTTGGCTTTGAGACCTGTTTTTCATTGACTTCAGTTGTTTGTTTGCTGCAGCTGTCTATATGCAATTGCTTTTCCGTTTGTGTTACATTAGTTTCATTTATAAGTGTCCCACTGTTTATAATACCCTTATCAACTTCAGTGTTATATTCGGCAATGTTTGCTTTGTTATCATTCACATGAGCACTATTTTCTAATACTTGTGGAACATCATCATCCGATTCATTTTCAACATATTGAGAGTTATCTAAAGATTTCTTTTTCTTAAATTTCTTTTTCGGTAGCGGTGATTTCTTACGTTTTATTGATTTATTCTTATCTTCGCCACCAGAATATTCGGCTTGACAAGTATTTTTAGTAATTTGATTGCCAATGTTCAAACATAAATTACTCTCCTCGGAAACAGTTTCATTGTCTACACCGCCAGAGTTTTTCATATAATTTTCTTCGTCTAACAACAGCTTAGAGAATATTAGTTGCTTCTTTGTAAGCGGAGCCTTTTGTTCCAATAATGTATCAGAGTAACTCAAAGGTAGTTGTTCCACGAAGAGAGACTTGCCACGCTTGCTACGACGCACAGGTAATTCAGCGTCTTGTGGGTTGTCAGTAGTCAAAACTATTGCTGTGTTTTTGAGTGTCGTACTATTAAAATCATTCTCACTACTCTTTCCAATTTCAACATCGGTGTTTGATGTATTAGTTAAATTCGTTGATTCTGATCCGAATGTCTTATGAGTATCTACTTTACTGATGTTATCCTTATGATTAATATGTTTTTCTACCATTGATAGTTGTGAACTATCGTTAGTATGCTGGGTATTCAAATTAATAATCACATCTTGCGTTTTAACATTTGTAATTTCGTTCTTACTTGACTCGTCAAGAATGATGTTTGTTTCTTTGTCACTTAATAATTCTCTCTTTTCTTGTTCCTGGCTTACGTCTTTTATTTTTACATTTAGAACATTATTTTTGGATACTTCTGCGGTTTCTTGCACTATCAATTTCTTACTAGACGAATTTGTTGTTATTTCTCCTCGTATGTTGCTCAATTCATTCCACTTTAATTTTGCTATCATTTCATTCATATTCAAATTACTAGTGCCTTCAAATGAGATATCAAATTCTTTGTTCATATCGGTTTTGTGTATGTTTCTCTGATTTGTTTCTTTATCTTGTAAATCTTTTGTTGATACTGTAAGACGCCGAATTCTCTTTTCCTTACTAACGTGTCCACTTTTGGCCTCGATATACAGTTCATCTTCTATGTTAATATTCTCCAAGGAGTGATTATTAGTTGTATTTATATTATCCACATTCACTAAAGTCAAACCTTTCTCAATTGTTTTGCTAAAAATAGTTTCATTCTTTTCATTCTCCAGCAATGATTTTACTGAATTCGATTTATTATTTTTTTTCATTTTGCTGTATTGTTCATTTTTACTGTTACAACTTTTTATTCCTTGATCTAATTCTGTCGCATATTTTAGTTTATTTTCATTTTGTTGCTTTTGTTTGACAATAACAGCCAAGGAAATATCGTCATCAGAATCATCTTCCTCTTCTATATGATTTGTGTTAGCAGTTACCAAAGATATTTCCGACGGAATAGGAATACTATTATTTTCATTGTCATCAACACTTATAATTTCGCTAGTAGTTGTGTTCTCCATTACATGTAAAGATTCTGTTAATTCATTATAAGTAAGCCTATTTGTCGACAATAATGAAGGACCCTGAATCTGCTCAGGCTCTAGAAATAGATTTTCGTTGTGATTTTCTACATCAATTTCCTCTCTATCATTAATTGCATCGGCAATAATCGCTTGGTGTTCCATATTTGGGGAAATTGCTACGTGAAGAACAGTACCATCAACAACCATATTTCTATTCAATTGTTGAGTACTAGTAACCTCAGATAGCTGCATATTTGAAAGGAATTCAGCATCTAAAAATCTTTCGGTGTCGTTATTATCACTCTCTGGTATATTAAAAACGTCTGCAGAAGGCTGATTTTGTAATGGATTCATTACTAATTTTGACTTTTGTCTTTCAGATGGCGCTTTGATCCGCACTGCTCGTAAGCTAGCCGTTTTATCATTATTAGGTTTCTGTGCGTTGGATTTCGTTGCTATTTGTGCTGGAATTTCTTGTGTTAACAAGGTTTTACAAACTTGCTCGTCATTTACATTATCTGTTTCGTTGTCAGTTTTGAGAACAATATCGTCATATGTTAAGTCGATAACTTGGTGTTGTAAATTTAGCATCTCTTCATTTGTGCCAAAATTTAAATTATATTTCATTTGATAGGATTCATCCACTATCTGTGACGAATATAATGGTTTTATATCAACCGTATCAGTGGAGGCATCAACAGCTAATTCTCTCGATAGTCTCGAGGGCATTGATAACATGCATTGCCCTGCATTCGTAAATAGTGAAGTCTGTGCGGATAAAATGGGTATTGGCCTAGAAGTTGATAAATATTGTGGCAGTACGTCCAACAGCTGATTACGATGATCAACTGGCATTGCTCCTAATATTGATACTATCTCTTTTGGTAACATCACAATATTCCGCGCAATTTCCTGGTCACGCTCAAAGTTAAACACACTACCTCTGATCATCGTATCATCGTTAGGTCTTCCCTCATGTATATTATTAGCCATCCTGGGAGAAGCAAACTGAGTCATTGCTTGATTATCAACTTCTGGGACATATATACCGCAAGGCGGTGGGTAGGGAATAGAATGTCCTGTACTCGGTAACGTTCCATAATTTACAGGTGTAACAATAGTTGTTCCTGCTAACGTATAAACTGGGGTAGTACTAGCTATGGTAGTACTTGGAATGCTTAGAAGACTATTTGTTAATGTGGTGGGATTCGGTATATCGACTTTTGACATGGATATACAAGTATTTGGCAATGTGTACACTGGGCTGGTATTTTCGTATGTCGTGAATGGTGTTGGTATGCCACGGTTTAATAATGAATATACAGGTAATGTGCCAGTTGGAGTCGTGACCGCAATGTTCAATGCAGGATTTGTAAATGAATATGTCATTCTCTCTTGAGCTTCAATAGATGCGATCATTGAACTGGTTATTACAGCTGAACTTTGTGTTCTGTAGCTGGAAAGGGTTTTAGTGATAGACATATCTTGAGAAGCGTATGTTTCGACACCTAAGCTATTAGCCATTGAAGGGTCTATCTCCGTTGAATTACTTTCTTCAGAACCAGAATCACACCCAGGTGGTCTAAGTTTATATTGCGGTATCCGCAATGTGGGATCATAAATTGGTTTTTGAGATGGAGAATTTTCAGAAGTAAATAATTCTGCTGTATCGGGGCTAATTTTATCTTCATCATGAATATATTCATCAGGTATATTTACATTAGGTACTTCAGACGTAACATTTGTCTCAGTTACTGATATGTTTGTACTGATTTCAGCATTGTTTGCATTATTCACTCTTCCAGACAGATCCTCAGGGCTATCTTCGTTATTTACGTGATTATAGTCCATATGACTATTGCTAGGCTCATTTATTTCAGATGTCATTATAATTGAATTCGATTGCTCAATGTTAACTATGTTTTTGTTAGACAAATCTGTAGGTAATACATCAGCTTGATTGATATCTAACATAAACTGATTTTCATTAAGAATATTATGAACATCAATAGGTTTACTTTTGGTCAAATCCTGTATTTGAATTTCCTCTACATTAACTCTCTGAGATAAATTAATGCAAAAGTTATCATCTTTTCTTTTTAAAGATAAGTCAGTAGGGACACATTCATTTCGATGAGCCAAATTTAAAGCATGGTAGCTGTTGTTATCGAGTTGAGATGACTCAGAAGACGATGATCTCAAAATAGGCGAACAAGAATACTGTGAGTTGTGTGAGTTGTGTTTAACTCGTAAGTCTACAACTACATCTTCGCTTGTTAAAGGCTCAACAGTTGATCTCGATTTATTTGATAAATCTAAAGTTTCATAATTATCGTAATTCAACGAATCATGTCTAGAAGAATAGCAAGAATCTATAGACAATGCTTTACCAGATAAATCTAAGGGTGCAGCCAATATTGATTCCACATTAGTACTGGCGTGAGCAGGTGGAATGGAAAGTTGTTCATCGTTATAGTTACGTTCAGTATACATATTTACTGGGATTTTTACATTCATATCCACTACTGGTTGAATTTCAACTTGTTTTAAATGAGGTATATTAACGTCGGTATTGACATTAGTAACTCGTTGTTTTTTAGCAACATAACTTACATTATTTCTTTCTTCTGAGCCCCTAGCTGTAAATTCGTGCTGTAATTGCATTTCGACTGCTTTCTTTCGATTTTTCTCATTAGATTCAAGTACAGCTTTAGTAACATTATCAGTGCGAATCAGTGCATTTTTGTCACGAGTTTCCACCGATCTTCTAGATGTACGAGACCTTGTATTTTTTTCATTAGAATCTAAAGATTTTTTACCCTTTTCTGTACGAATATTGACATTTCTTTCACAATTTTCCAAAGGTCTTTTTTGAGACTCTGTGTAAATTTGTATGTCAATAGTTTTTTTCTTGGGTAATTCATTCACAGCTATTGGTTGTTTTACGTTACGTTGCCGTGACCTTGGCTTTTTTTGTGGTAGCAAATTATAAGCGTCAAATCCTTCCGGTGCTAGTCTCATAAATGCTTCGTGATTAAAAGATGGCGCGTGATAAAACGGCTGAGCATAAATCACGTTTTCAGTTTGTGATACAGATACAGATCTTCGACGAGATGCTTCTTTTTTATTAGAATTATCATTATACCTTGGTGTAACGGTCGCGTAATTGGCTGGTTTCGACTGTTTTGGTTTTCTTTCAACAGACACATTTCTATATGGCTCCTGGTTAAAATGTTGCTCTCGGTATAGTGCTTGAGGTCTCGGCAAGTATTCTGTCATTTCTTTATTTTTTGGCGATTTTTTTGATCGCTGACCTGTACTAGGATATGTATGCCTCTGTGCGTTTAGGTGATGCATATTCAGCGACGTATCAACAACTCTCGGGCTTACTAATGCCGATGGAGGTGCAAGGATAGGTATTGGGCCAATTGGCTCATCAGAACCACACTGTACAGATACATGTCCTGGTGCATTTGGATCGGGCTCTACCAATTTATTTTTTAACATTGCTATGCAATCATTAAGACCTTTTCTCGGTTTATTTAATTTATTCATTTTATTTTGAATTGAATCAAAATGATGCGCTTGAATGGACTCTAAAGTATGTCCTTGTATAGACTCCAATGAATGCCCTTGAAAAGCCTCTAAACCGTGACCATGAATAGACTCTAAAGTACTTTGTTGATTAAAATGTAAGGGCGGCTTATCAAGTTTCGTTACAACTGCTTCGTTCTCAAATAGTACAGGTTGGCCTGAAGGGTCGTGTTGGTTAGCATTATTGCACTCTTGTTGTATTAGAAAGAGCTGGTGAAACTGGACCGCTTTATCATGGGTCTCCGAGCTTGCAGTCAATCTAGCTATTGAGTGTTTCAAAGGTACATTGTGAGCTGGAGCGCACACATCACGCGAATCTCCGTTATCGCCACTGGAACCTGGTCCTTGATTATCTCTTCGACCATTGTTTGAACCTCCACGCTCAGAAGAATGTTCACGCACATTCTGTGGATCACTATTTAAATTAATTCTCTGTTCGTTATGGCCTACTGATAATTCTTCAGTTTGAATTTTTTCAGGACTAGAGGTTGGTATATCAATTTCTTTTTCTTTATCCTCTTGTATTTTTTTGTCAATTAGAGTTTTCCTTTTTTGTTTGTTTAGCATAGCTTTTCGGCTCAAAGCTTCTTTTTGTCTTGTTATCCTCACGCGTTTTAGTCTAGGTTTAAGAGGTTTATTATCGTCGTCATCTCTATTCGTTGCTTTTTTATTTCTATCACTGTTAGCCGATAGATCAAAATGATGTATTGGGTTACTATTTCTTGGTTTACCACTCTTTTGATCATCCGAGGAACGACGTTTCATCATTAACATTGCCCTCTGTTTTTCGAGTTTTCTACGCGGTCTTAATATAGAATTTAATGGATTTACCAATACGCGATGACGTTTCGCAGGTAAGTCTGCTAACATTTTTCTTATGGTTTCCGCTGCAATACAAAGTTAAAAGTGAAAAAATATGGTTAATAACAACAGAATAAGATAACTACATAATTATCTTTAATTAATTATACCTATATCGGACAATTACTTTATAACTATACGTTATTTTTAAAGAGTACCTAACCAAAAATGTTAACTGCTATTAATCGATACACTTATTTGAGGATTGACCCACAATTTACGATAGCACGCACTGGTCGACAAATATAGCCTTCTTAATAGGAACTAAGTGCATTGTACAAACGAAAACAAAGTGGAGCTAGATAATTGCGCACATCACAACGTAGTTTGGCTCTAGGTACAATACCAGAAACATACTGTACTGTACGAATTTCATAAATAGAAATCAACAAAAATAAAAGTACTTACCATCGCCAACTTCAGTTCTGATTTTTGGTCTTGGCCTCATACGGTTCTTTTGCCTGGTTGGCCTTGTTCGAATATTGTTGCGAATTTTCTTCCGTATTCTATTATCAGGCAGACGTGGACGACGTCTTCGTACTCCAAATGGGCGATATCGACATTTCCGGCGAACAGCTGGTGTGTCTCCAGCACAATCCAACATGTGCTGGTGCAAATCTTCAATGGTCACAGACTTATTGCATTTAGTACAATCTCTGAACCCCCTTGGCGGGCGGGTTCTAGTGAAATTTTGGCTCGGGGGCACATACAAGTGCTTCAAAATACCCGCTTTTAAAAGTGAATCCCCCACTACTTCGTAATGTTGCACTTGAGCGTTAGGGTGCTGTGATGATACATGCGCACTCAGAGATCGAGAATCCCTCGCTTGCGCGCCACAAGCACAACATACATAACATCTTGGCCTTACCCACTCACCGCTTAAAATGGCTGGTTTCATATTAAACTTCGGAGCTGAAG
The DNA here is from genome assembly GCA_018250295.1 of Spathilepia clonius. Taxonomy (NCBI): domain Eukaryota; kingdom Metazoa; phylum Arthropoda; class Insecta; order Lepidoptera; family Hesperiidae; genus Spathilepia; species Spathilepia clonius. Next base: position 11,956 of record DWRA01000687.1, on the reverse strand, counting down.
GCATCAACCCCAAAAAAGTGGGAAAGTCGCGTTCATTTGTAATCGGTACAGGCTCCTTTACATATTTAATAATTTGCGACTTAGCTGATGGAATTTCCCGACTTTCGAGTATTTCTTTTAACTCTTTACCAATCATATTCTGTTTCTCAGTCTTTTTCGCCACAGGCGTAATATTAAATTTATCTTCATATTTACGCCGCATACATAATTGAGTCCAAATATCCAAACTTGATACTAGTGAAATGATACAATTGTTGGCATGAGTATCTCGTTTGATTTGGTCTGGATTCCATTGTTTATCATTGTCTAAGTTGTCCCATTTCCACTTATGCTTGGGTGCTAAGCTGCGTGGCATATAACCATCGAAGACGTTGCGAGAATATTGCTCACAGGCTAATAAAATAGGAAATCCTTCAGCTGTATTTATCACTACGCTATTTTTTGACTTTCGCGTTTTAATGGTACTGTCTGGGTCAGGATTAAAATTAAAAGATCCATCAAGAAACTTTGACAAATTTTCCTGGACGTTACTAGCCACTTTAGAATAAAAGCTGGTATCAAAACATTTTTCAAATTTTTGAGTAGCATCCTCTATTGCCCTAAACCAATCCTTCTTAGTAGATTCACCCGTTTTAGGCGACCTATGAACCACGCCTAATCGGGATAATATTTGGTCAGCATCAGTATTGTGAAAAGAAAAATTAGAAGGTATTCTTCTATTCCACTGAATGTCATCTAGTACAATTACAGCATTTTTCTCCAATGCAGTACCTGTTGTTATATTTTTGCTGGGCGGCAAAATTAGGTTCGTTGTTATATTGTCTTCAATATCGGCTTCATCGTGAACATGAGACGGCTTCAGTTCACAAGAAATAACAATACCGTTGAATCCATGTCCAGAAAAGTTCGTCCCATTTCTGTAACCATCCTTATCATCGTTAGAGTCGAGAGACTTTTGACTCTTCTTAGTAGTTTTTTGGCGCAATCTGCTACGATAAGGCATTTTTTGTTTCTCACATACATTAAGCTTATGTTCTGCCAATTCCTTCGTAGAAGGGAAACGAGAATGGCAGTCAAGGCAAGCGAAGTATTGATTAGGGTGACTATCCACCATATGGCGGATAATGTCGTTAGGTTCTGTTTCGAAATGATTGCAGAATAGACAAACGATAGAAGAATCGGGTTTAGAATTGGGAAGATGTAAACGCCTGACATGTTTAGAAACAGATTGTTTTGAAACAAATATTCTATCGCAGTAGGGACATAAAATTTGGGGAGTTGGTAATAAATCAGATTTATTAGAGAGTTCCTGTGGTTTACTCGGCGACGCTTTGGACGGGATGCTTGAACGCTTAGATTTTTCCTGGGCATGTTTACCATCCAATTTGCGTACAATTTGTTTAATTGATTGAGGGCTGGGGATAGTGGACTTTCTCGGCCTCAGTCTTCCATTTAAACCAGACGATGGTTCATCTTCACTGGAGTTCATCGTGTTTAGCTCCTTAAGCCTAAAATCGAATATTGATTGTTAAACCTAAATTTTTTCTCGGTATAAACAGGTATTGTAACCTGTCTATACAATTTATACTTTAATTAAGATCTGTTCTCATACATTGATTAATTGATTACAATATATTATGTATAATTCTTTACTCGTACGTGCTCGCCTTGTATAATGAAGATATTTGCAAATACTTTACTCACGTACTTTTACATTTTAGACATAAAAGACTAATAATCATGGCGTCGCCTGTTAAAGCGTCATAATAAGTATAATTTCAATAATGTTAACTTAAAATTCAAATTTAATGTTAAATTAAAATTCAAATAAACTTTGAAGCAGTATTATTCTATATCTATAATGATATTGATCCCAAATCGAATGTATATATAGATTTTTTAGGTTTTTTTGCGTAGATCGTCCATAAAAGGATAAACAATTTTTCATAAAAGTTCAATTAATTAAAAATAACCCGATAATTATACATGATTCACACACAATCAATACCGTATAAAATGCAAAAAACAATCAAAATCTAAAAGCGATAAAATTAATAAAATTCTATATTAAATCATATATATTTATTATACGGTACTTACTCGGGCGGCAGGAACTGATGAACCGGTGAAAAAACATCTAAACAATCGTCTGATGCGAACGGGTCCGGCGCGATGATGTGAGGGTTGAGCTCTACATCATGCTTGTGGGAGCCTGATGTCAATAAACCATCTGGTGGGGATCTGAACCAAAAAGTACATCTCAGTTAATAACTTTGGAATAATGCACTTACGACATAAAGGGTTAATGCGAGGATAGCACCCACCATCAAAATGTATAGCAGTTAATTGGTTAACAGAAATTAAGTGGACAAAATAAAATGGGAGGGATAGTGTGAGGTTGACGTTCATCGCACCCCGCACAGCTCTTAACATTAAAGCATATAAAGTTGACCTGTTGCTGTAGCGATAAATTCATACGAAGCTTTCCTGTTGCCAAAACGATCAATTCATACGTAGAAGCCCACCAATACCGTGTGTCATTTCTCATTGCACCATAGAACACGATCGATGCCACATACTCGCGATAATTCAAGTAATTTATGTAAATAATTCTCCATCACATGCCATTTAAATTTTCGTTTAATTTTCACACTTAACACGCTTCGTTGAGTGCACCTTGCATTCATTTGAATATTGAATTTATTACATAAATAGCTCAGCTTTTTTCCTAACAGCAATTTCAATATTTACCCATACATTTAATTTCGCACAAAAGCCATTGCTAGTGTAAAGTTAATATTAACTGAATTCGGCGGCATACGGGCAAAACATTTAAAAAGAGCGTATTGACAATTGTGATCAATAGTCGGATGCGAGCTCTGCACGCAACACCAGCCGCCACCGCACGGCCGCCCGCCCGCCCCAGCCCGCCTTGCATCGCCACCCGCCGCCCTACCACCCCTTTACCCCGAACCATATTTCTGGTATCAAAACAACTCGATTAACTTGTAAGTGACCACACTGAAAGGGCAAAGATCAAACGAAAACATCATTAATGCAACCGTGAATGAAAGTTTGATTGGACACCTGCCGATCCGTAGGTACGAAGCTACAGGTGAAGTAAAGAACATAAAACTCATCTGAACGTAGCCTACAACTGAACGCGCGGCTCTATCAATATTTCTCTTTATTTTAAAGAAAGCTACGCCCAGCACAACGAAGGTCATTTAATGTCACTATTTATAAACTTTTGAAGTAAGTCGTCCTTGAGTTGTTTGAAGCTTACCGCAATTAACCGAATATTTTTATATTTGAAATCGAAACTTTTTCTGTATTTTCCCGACGATTCTAAAATAGTATGAGGTTTTTTCCTTCGCAGTCAGCCCTCTTTTGAAGCGTAGAAGCTCCACTACGTAATAACTCTCAATAAATACTCGGACGCGTTCGCAATGACACAAGCGAAATATGTAGAGGCGCTCGCAATTATATATCTTCATTTATTTATATAGTAGCGACTTTTTCAATTCGTAACTACAACATTTCGAAAGTGTTCAAATAATTATACCTGAAAAGCTACAGCATAGCAGTTTCAATAACACAAGCAAATAATACAAAATCAAGAAAATCAAATGTAATAAAAAAAACATACAAACTAAAAATATAAGTATAATAAAATTAAAAGCAAAACTCTGAAGAACACCCAGCTCTGTGCAACAGGTAAAGATTTTGTATTCGCACGGGCTTGAATTCAGCCAAAAGTAGAAAACATAACAGAATTGAAAAATCAAAGTGTTAACAAAGTATACGTAAAAACATGACATGCAAATAATACAAAATAATAACACTCAATAAAAAATATATATGATCAAATAACATAAAAAAGCACAACAACAGTCGCTCGGCTGTTTTGTAAACAAAAAACTGTTTATAAAATATGCCAGTGAGCAGGACATATGTCATAGGAACATGGTATACCTACAATATACTCGTAATGTGGAAACAAACATAAGAGGTGTCTATTATAGTAAGTAACATTATAATCTCCCGAATAATTTAATATAGGTTAGTTTTCGTCTGATCAAACGTCAATTATTAAATATATTTTGGGGATTTATATTTGATAACGCTAAAACAAAAAAAGAATACCGGTTGACAAATAAACAGAGAACTTTTTTTTGTGTCTATTTTTTATATGGACGAAGCGAACTTGGCTCTGCTGTTTGTATCAAAAGTAAAGTAAAGTTAATCAACTTCGGTCGCGCTCGGTAGCCAGATGGTTAACCGAATCATAAATTGTCTAAATTTATTTTTTTAATATCGTAATTATAACTTATCAATCGCTACCAACTTAAAAGAAAAAAAGAAATCACTCGAAAAACAAAAGAGATAAATATCTGATAATAGCGCAAGACGTGAAGTTAAGCAGCATTCTTTAAAAACGTATCGATTTTGTTTTCTTAAGAAATACAACCTTTTTTCTTAACCTAAACGAAACCTAGTCGAATAGCGAAGGGAACATTTAAAATTTTGATTTTATTTCCGTTTTTTAGTTTATCGTTCGGTTTTTATAGGCAGGAGTGTGTGATGACGCTTTCTATGCGTTTTTCAGTCATGTTTTTCCGCACACGCCCACCCGACGCTAATCTAAATATTGTAAAAAGCACAACGCTCGGCTACAAAGCGTCCTAGCGTCGCGTCAGTGCATCGCGTACGGCACTTTGTTTTATCTATAGCTATACAAATATATGAAATTGCAGTATATGTTTGGAATGTCAAAATAATAGCTGTTTACTGAATGTATACGACATTATATGTTATGCCTATTACAAAAACATGGAAGTTTTGTCCGTCTATCTGTTTGCTTTGGCTAATCTCTGAAACGAATGCACTTAGTCAAACGGGACTTTTACTGGCATATAGCCGATGTTTTAAAGAGTAACTATTTTGTTTTCTAAAATGTATAATATTCGGCAGAAAAAGCTAATCCCCTGAAATCTACCTCGCAAACCCCATTTTGTTAAAATTTTTGAATGTAAAACCAACTCCTATATCATCTTACATTTTTTTAAACTCGGGTGAAGCCGCCGGATTTAGCTAGTAGTATACTATAGACACGGTAGATACAACGCAACTCTGTACTATAGCGCGGCCACAGGCTCAAGCCTCAGGGCGCGTACGTGCGTACAGAACGCTGTTTGGCCAAGCCTCATATTGCATGGATGCATATCGAACGCCAGATGCAATTCTAAAGGGTTATCTTGAGAGCAGTTAGGTTTTTAGGAAGTTTCACTTCTTGGCGACCCGCATGACGAAGTGGTTACCATACCAATCTGACACACTGCATGTTCGGGTTCGATACCTTGCCAACCAGACATCTAAATGATGCATTTAGATTTCTGTTTTGGTCTGGGTGTTTGTGTATTTGTCTTCGTGTGTGTTCATAGTACCCATGACACAGGGAATCCCAGTGTAACTCTACATGTACAAAGCGTCTTTTTTGCCATATGTTTCTGCACGCGATGTTTTTTCATTAAACTTCTGCCCACAACATAATAACGTTGAATGGCAGTGAAAACATTATGTGCTTATAAACACGTCAAGCTACCAAAGAGCGGAAACCGCAAATATGGGTGTAATGGTTTATTTATTACCTCACTTTTTTATTTAATTAATTCAGTAAACGTATTTCAACTACCTATATTGTTAACGTAAAATAAATACCCGTGCCTATTTATAAAACGGATTATATATTAGATGCCTATATTAATTACGGCAGTGCAATTCTCGCGTTTTTATTACTACACTTCAAGCTACTAATCAAAATAAAATGTAAAATATTACCTATTTGCACATTGAATTGAAATTATTGCTTGCATTAAATTACCAGATTGGAAGGATTGTTTAAATTTCATTGTGTTAAGGAAGAACTTGAGATAGTCTCATAGGTATATTTTCTAAGAATATAAATTTTGCTTCTTTAAACATATCCGTTTTTTGTGTGAAATTCAACATTTACCCAAGTAAAATAAATTATTACTTTTTTAAAACAATTACAGCTTTCATAGTAAATCATTCTTTTTGAGATACGCCCCAAAAATATCAAAATCTTTGTAATAAGCAAAATATCAAATGGAACTGAAATCGAACACGGATACTTCTCCTGAATGTTATCACGACCACATTAATGAATACTTAAAGAATCCTGAGACGTCAAGCCGCCAGTCTGAAGACTGCGACGTTATATTTAACTACAAACGCAATTGAAAAGATATACGCGACGAATAGACAACCCCTTTTCATTGGAGAGTCGGTTAAAAAAATGGACTGCGCGTTTATTTCGCAAATTAATACATACATGTGCCCTTTAAACGCTACGTATTTTCGGCAGGCGTATCTGTGATTTTTAATTACTTTGTGGGTTGTTTTGTAAACATTTTTTGATTAAAATCCATTTTGTGTTCATTGATAGTAGCAATAGATTGTGTGTTATGGTGGCCACTAAAGGACTTTCGTAACCAAAGGACTAATCAATGCGTTGGACTTTGAATGAGGTCTCATTTCGCGTCGCTTTTGAAGTGCCCATGAGGGGTACAAACTAATACGCACTAAGGAATAACGGGAGTCCGATTCATGTGCATGATACGTCAATTTTGTCCGACCGTGACAAGAGGGTGGCTATATTTATCGAGTGCATACAGGGTGACTTTTTTATGTGTCCGTGGATGGCCAAATCCGAATCTATAAGGATAAGCACAAAGTGCTGAATGCAGCTAGGATGCCGACTTTGAAAATAGCTATTTCCCTAGCTGGGAATCAAATGAGTTCGTTTTGAAGAAACACGCAACATGGATTATTGAGCCAACGGATAGTGTCAAAAGTACCTTACAATAAGTAATAAACGACAGGAAACGACTTATAGTTGAAAAAAAAGTACATTTTCTTTGTAATAAGTTGGCAACTAAATTTCCGCCATTTTTAAATAAATATGTTTAAATATTTGTGGAACATCAACTGCATCGTAAGCAGTGATAGCCTTGTAGTCGAATCACGTCCTCTCAGTCGAGGGTCCGAGGTTCGAACCCCAGGCACGCACCTCTGATTTTTCGAAGTTATGTGCGTATTGCAAATTAATTATCACTTGCTATAACGGCGAAGGAAAACATCGTGAGAAAACCTGCACACTTGAGAGTTATTTGAAAAAAAATATAGTTCTCAAAAAGTGTGTCTATGGCCTAATCCCTCTCACTCTGAGAGGAGACCCGTGCCCAGCAGTGGGACAGTTATGAGTTGATGATGATAATAATGAACTGCATCATTGAAATCATTCATATTTATATTTTATTGGAGAACCGAACAGATATTCGGAGTTATTGCTGCTGCTGTTTAACCGACGCACGTAATATATTTTTATCCTAACAGACTCAAATTTAATATCAACATGCATAGCTTTCTTTAATTGATAGTCTTTTTTGTAATAAGGAAAACTTTCTAGCCATTTTTAAAGGCTACATGATCATTTTAGGTAAACTCTTAAAATGGGTAATTAAATAAGTTTTTTGTTACGAAAATATTAAGGACGGCAAATTCACCGTGTGGGTACATATTTGTATAAGTGTTTATAGTTTTTTTTTCGTTTTTATGATAAAAACGTTTCAGGATTTCAAAGTCATAAAAATGAGAAATAATTTGTAAAATTGTTTTTAAGTCGGGCGATAGATGCAAAACTACTCGTACGTTCTCAAAATACTGTCACGTATGAGTTCGATCGATAATGTAGTGGACTGTGTTTAAAAGTGATATGATCGCCTTGAATACAAACACAATAAAAAAAACCACCGTGGAGACCTTAGATTTCCGGGGAGTCGAACCCGAGCCTACCTTTCTACAAAACAGACCGGTGTATCAAACATAATACTATGAAGTAGAAACGAATCACAATTAAAATTATTGTAGTTACATGGTAGTCAGGCTACCGGTATTTTTTATATAAGTTTAGCCGTTCGTTAGGTCGTCCGTTACTACTGATTGTCCCAACAAAATCTGTCGAAATATAATATTGTGCGAGCAGTGTTTTAGTTAAATATTTATTTAACTCAAAATGTCATTTTGATAAAAACAGAATGAAATAGAAATGTATTTTGTATTTTATATATTTCATATTAGATTTATTGAAAATTTGCGAACCAGTTTATTAATTAAAACACGACTAATTCTTTGCAAAATGTTAACATCAATTTTAATAACGCCTACGAAATAATCGTCCATTGATACTTAACCTATATCGCACACCCTTACCTTTACACGTATTAATTGCATCAAATAAATTTACAAAAATAAAAAACATACTCAAAATGTTGTAGAATTTAATATTCGTCCGTGGTCGTGTCAGCTCACAGAATCTATCATACCTAACTTATTACTAGTTATACCACCCATTACCGAAGTGAAGCGCTCATAGCTCAGTAGTGGCCGGGAATCTAAAATAAAATAGTATTTCACGGACGATTCTCAAATGTCCAACAGCCGACTCAATCACCTCCTAATGGCCTCTGGAGCAGAATAAAATGGAGCAACAACAATTGGAGAAAAGATGCTACGGCATACTTAAGTTATAACAATTTATACCATACCAGACTCAGTCTCGCCGATAGCCGACTCCACGCAGTGCAGATTACGTCCCGGTGTCTTAAAAAGGAAATTATTAATCAATGTACTTACATATGCAATTGTGGGGCGGCGCAATGCGCCCGCCCCCGGTTGTACACAGGCCCACACGTGGCGCCTTCTCCTCGCTTTGTCCAATACGTAAATAAGTGCCGCTAAGGATTTCACAGCGGGCGCGACGAGCGGCGGCCACCTTGACGCAGCTCCTGACTCGTGTCGATCGAAAACACCTGTTAACGACAACCACTGGTCAGTACTCGTCATATTTAAGCACGAGGTTAATGAAAATAATGGTTTCGGGATTCGATGTATTTGATATTTACAATATAAAAGTGAAAATGATAAAAAAAAACTTTTTTTTAAATTGTGCACGACATTCTTATTAATGAAACATAATAGTAAATATCACTTAGTTTATTCTGAGAAGCGCGCTTGAGTAAGTGCTAGAAAAATATTAATAGTTTCTTGAGTACACGGAAAAGAAAGTAGGATGGAGTATTTATTTTATTCATTAAAATTTGACTGAAAGTTTTCCGCGAAGTTTTTTTATATTTTTGGACCCGCATTGGACCTTATATGTTGTTTTTGTGTTTTGAAAATCTATTTATTTTTCTCGCGTATCCACATTATTGAAATTTTATTTAAATCACAATTCAAGCTCAAACTTTAATAAAACATGATTATCACAATGAACAATTTAAAATATAAAAAATAATATTTATTAAAAAATAAGTAATTAGTAAAAACTAACAAAATAACATTGCATAAAAATAAATAACCTGCTCAAACATAAAATAAAGTAACACTGCTGCCGATTAGGAAATTTAAACTTTAAAGTTTAAAAGTGTCGAAAACAAATAAAAATACAACAACTGAAACTTTATAGAACGGCAAAATATGCCAAGAATTTAAATAAACTGACCAGAACAATTAACAAAAATAATAGGAATCATAAAGCAAAAATGAAAAAAACTTGTTTAAAAATTATTAAAGCCAAGTCGTACCGTAAAGCACAGTGCACCGGTACACGTGAACTCGCCTACGGGACCGCGCGATACATGACTGATGAATCTCGACGAAGCCTCGCCGTAAGGGCGGGCGGGCGGCGGACGGCGCGGCGCAATAGCTGCCCTCCCCCCTACCAAGGAGCACCGGGCGACCAATACCGATTTTATAAAGTAAAATTGTCCATTACACGGTGAATACTACGAATAATCAGCCCGGATGAGGAAATAGTTCCGTTTTTTTTTATATCTTTTATGTTTATTGCAAACGATGTTCTCTTAATCCATCGGCGGGCTACGCAAATAGATGCAGAATGACAATTTTAAGTCATTTAAAGTAGATGTTCTAAATTATATTATAAACTTAGTGGACCAGGGGGATAGGTACGTAACGAGGTCGGTAGCGCGTCATTTTATAGCCTAAGATGCAAATATTCGAATTCTATGTTCATGGGTTTTAGTCGAAATACGCTTGATTAAATTAATACGGATTTGCATAGTTGTCGATCACCGTATGGCGGCAAGTAATTATAACTAAAATTTTACATTTAAGGTAGTAGAACCTGCCGTAGTTCGACTCCGAGAGCACCACCGCCACACCTATTTCTGCCTAATAAGTTTGTTAAGATCTGCTGTAATCTGGCTTGAAGTGTGTGGTAATGGAAATATACTTATCCGGGGCTTTACAACTTAATCCTCAGAAGTAAGAACGCATCTGTGGTTGAACGCAGGTAGCCCTCTTATCTGGAGTTTGTTACAAATGTTCTTGGACAGCAGTAGCTACTTAACATTGGATGGATTGTACGCTCGCTTGCGATTTCCATCGTATAAAACAAACATTGAATAAATATGTAAACATATTTTGATTAAAAAAACACATGAACTTAAAACTCATGCATCCAACTGCTTATATTCGGCGATTATCTACATTGAGTTACATTCAAAATCGCACAGCACGTTTTGTACATGTTCTGAATTGTCAAAATAACGTGCTTTCAGCAGGCCCGTTTGGAGATACGTACGAAGAAGCGTTTCGAATGGCTCTCTCCTCTCTTTTACAACTGTCAACAAAGCTGTTAACAAAGAGATTATTTAATGTATGTTTAGAATCACTTTAAATTAGTTCTTATTTTAGGAAAAATGTCTTATGGGCTTCTTCTGTACTTCCCTTCAGTTTTAGTGTCCCACAAGTGGTACGCGTTATGGACAAGGAATCTCGTAAAGATTAAAGCCTTTGGGCAGTCGTTCCAAAACAGATAGCGATAACAACACCACCCGTTGGGTCCAAAAGGATCCTACTTGTTTGCAATAATTGCTTTGTTTTAATTTTAATGTAACTTGTACACGCGCTCAACATATTGTAAGATATATGCCTGAAATCTTCGCACAAGTATATGTACTCAACAATTTTCTATACTTTAATGACGATCGGATGAATGGTGTAGTAATGCAAAAAGGTTGACACATACACATACGTTTATTTTTATATGCACAGAAGAAGATACAAATTCAAACAGTATTTTGTGCGCGTGTCTAAAAATTTTAATATAAAGTATATAAAGTATATTACAACTTTAGTTATGTTTTTACAAATGGTATCTTTTTGGCAGTTTAAATATTATATATTCTATTCTACATTCTACAAGAGGTTCCCAATATTTTCCCGTGATATCTGTTTAGTAATTTTCATGAAACTTGAAAATGTATAATAGTTTTCACTTGTGATACCTTTTCGTCATTTCAAATACTGCGTGTTTATTTCAATCATCTGTTTTATTTTAAAATCTACTCCGTACACTCAAATATTAACTCAGAAATCTAAAATCAAAATATTAAGTAAACTCTGGTACACTTTTAATATAATAGAACACTACATATATCTACGTGAGTGTTGCTTTCTTTGGATACTATTTTAGGAAAGTATAATAGTAAAAGACCATTAGTTACAAAGTCGGTGGACAGTCATTATAAAAACAATACATTCAACGTATTATTACCCAGATCGCGTTGTACATTAAAATAGAATAACTACACAATATTTTATAAAATAGTATTTTCGTTAAAATATCCTGTGATTATTTTATGGTATCTCGGCAGACATAAAGTAAATGCGTTATAGAAAATTATAATGTAGCTTTTACGGTTCCACAGACAAACCGAAGACAAATTGTGGTGTACTTTCTATATTATTACAGCCATTTTTTTATGATTGAGTAGCAAACGAGCATGCAGTCCGCCTGATGGTAAGTGGCAACTGCCGCCCATGGACATTTGTGATCCACCCCAGA
>DWRA01000686.1:0-22020 GCA_018250295.1 Spathilepia clonius | reverse complement strand
GCTCATGAAATCAAATAATGTCTTTATCAGCTTCAACCGGCCTTTCAGAACGTGGTGCATCTTCGACATCAAAATTGCCGTATCGAAATTATGCAAACCAATTCTGGCACTGGCGTATTGTCAACACATCTTCTCCAACACATCGGTTAATTTCTTTCTGGCAAGAACAGCATTTTTACCTTTTCTATAGTTAAAAAATAAATATGACGAAAATGCTGATTATTGCTCTTCATATTTAAAAGGGTACCTACCAAAAACTACTAAGTAAAATAAATTGAACTTTTTCACACACAAGCTTCGCTATATCACCTCTCGAAACATATAATGATTACGTGGCTTAAGTGTGATGTTGGGAAAAAACACAATTAAATCCTCTGTCGGGAAAAAACTAAATTACTTTCCGAACAACCTATTAATTGCTGAAAATAGGGTTTACATGATACTATAGACCAATGTGTTACTATAGACTTCGCAAACTATTCGGAAAATTAATATAGTTACTATCCTATCTTAGACAATATTCACCGTAGTCCTGGGCACAACTAAAAGCTTGCTTATGACGTTTTATATTATTGTTCAAGCAAAAGATAACAAATTTCGAATAAAATAATGCCCTCGTAAAATCAGAGGTGTCTCAAATTAGAACTGAGACCTCCAGCGTGCAAGCTGTTAGTAAAATTTAGGTACTTTATTTCAGGATGTTCTAAGATTGGTGACTTGGTTATCTTTACGATACCAACTCGGAAAGGTATACGACGCTGGCATAGTGAATTAGCAAAAACAGCGTTGTCACGAAGCCCGGGCTCGATCATTTTTTAGGGCGCAATTGACAAATGATGAGGTGTCATACGCGACGGACGGGCGGGCGCGGGGAGTTGGACACGAAGATTGATGTCGCGGCGAGAGATATGGATCTAGGTGTTTTTACGGAGAGAGCAGCGTCGCGGGCGCCGCGGGGCGCCGCTGTCACCACGTCCCGCGCGGCCGGACCTGCCCCGACCGGGACTGACGAATTGATGATCTTATTGCGGCTGTCGTGCGGTTACGACTACTTTACCGTTCTACTCGAAATTAAAGTATTCTCCCGTTCGTGATTTATTATAACTTTGGATTCAAATTAAGCATCTGATTCTTGGGTAATAACGATGGATGGTTTTTATACTCTAATAAAATTATTATGTTTTTATACTCTAATAATTAAATATTAGCCAATGCATAAAAAATATATTTCAATTGGCAATATCATTTAGGAACCCTTTTATTATTATCCGCTACTAATATGACAATATGTAATAAACATTTAGAGGGTCATGACTGTGTAGAATCCTCAGTGAGGGATCACAATAAATCAAGGATGAAATTAATAAGTGGTGCAGTGACCGGTTCCCTTGTTGCAAAGGGAGGCGGCGGCGGCGGCACGCGTGTCCTGACGATCAAAAGGACCTTACCTTTACAGATTAATCTGCGACCCTTGCGCTATCGAAATTGTCGCTGATCATTCAAAAGATAACTCTCAAGTATTCAAACTGCAAATAAAATGAGAAAAGCTATTGTACAACAGTTACACACATATATACATAGATACACGCGACGGACGGACGGGAGCGGGCAGACGGACCTATCAAGGTATTCAATATTTTAAAAACATTGCCGGACTGGATAGATGACTATATCATAGTGCATCAGAATGTGCGAACTTTGGAATAACGTAACGGCACATTGTACGTAGGTACTTATGTAGGTACTCCGCCAGGCATAAGTTACGGAAGGGTAAAAGTTACCAACAAAGTTAAATGGGCTTCCACATCAAAGTAAAACCTCGCAGGGGTCCTTGTAGATCGCTTACAGTTGAAAGGCGAGAAGGGGAGAATCGAGCGGAACGATTAAGGTGTCGTAAGACGGGACGTGAGCAGCGATGGCTCGGTAGAAATTAATTTCGGTCTCACATTTTGCAAGTTCGAGTTCATATTCTAGGTCTGTGATTTTTCGAAGTCGTATGCAAGTATGTAGTTGGTATAGACAAAGAATCGTTATTTGGTTTACCGTTGAAATAAATATTTTGAGAAATTTTCAATGCTCAGAGATCTCGACGCGGTCTAAACGGCCTGTACCCGAGTGGCGTAGGTAGCATAATGTACCCATACGTGCCCTGCAGTGGGAGAGTAAAAGGTAGAAAAGGGCACGTGGTTGTTGGCAGCTCTAGCGACCCCGCTCGTAAGCCGGCATATATTCAATTAAACATAACCCTTGATGGGGATGAACTCATAAAAATTTATTACGTGTAATCAAATTTCAAGTATGAAAGGATGTGACGGGTGAGTTATTGCCGGGAGGTTAGCCGGATATCATCATGATTTATATTGCTCGCATTTGTTGTCGGTGGCTTTAATATGTATTATTTTTTACTACATTAGTTAAAATTATTTTGAAAAAATATATAATGTGAAGGCCTGGTAGTCGTAGAAATTTCAGGTTATGCATAATATTCATACATACCTACATACATACATTTCGATTTGTAGAAATAATAAATATTGATAAAAGCAAACCAAATCTTATACTTATTTTTTTAAAATAGGTACCCTACTTGCCTTCAATCCGGATAATGTCACAAATCCTAGATACTTAAGCAACAATTTGCGGAGAGCCCCCGAGAGCAATTAAGGTAGTCAGCGATCGATTTGCATATAGTTAGAATTGGATGAAGTGATTACTTGCAGCGGGGGGCGCGGGGGCGGGGGGTCGCGGTCTGCGGCGAATGCCTCCCACGCACTGAAATATTTGTAAGTAAGTACAGATTGTTAATAAAGTTAGTTTAAAGTAAACGTATAATATTTTGTTATAATGTAGGTTTAGTGAATAGGATTAATTGATGATGTCATATATTGTTCAAACATATTATGTTTACGTCGTATGATTATTACGGTGTTCGATGCACCGCCTTTTTTATTGTTGCAAGGAGTGATATTACTTTATTATCTAGGATAATAATTTAGAAGTCACGTAAAGCAAACTTGATTGTTTTCGTTTTAAAACATACTTACCCGTTTTCGTGATTTTTCCTTTGTGGGGATTTTCATGGTACTAATTGGTGTAAAGTTCCAACAAATGAAATACCTCACTAGTATACTCGAGTTTTGAGTGCAATCCGAATATGTAAACACGTACAATTCCATGTGCCTAATTTGAATTGTTTGCGTGTGTCGATGCGCGTATCTATTCAGAAGTGAATGCCTTAAAAACCCCGCATCTGAAGAGCGAGCACAGCGCCGTAAAGACGCTTTTGATTACGTCAATCGACGGCTAATGGTGTTGCGCGCCCTCGGGGGTGGTTCATCATCGCTCGGCGCTACCCCCGCGCGGGACTACTTCGCCCGCGCACTGCCGCGGAAAATTGACGACAAACAATTATTGATGCTTTGCCGTCAAACATTTTATGTTATTAATATTTACAAAGTGGGACATTTGTAAAATTTCTTAGAAATGTAATGGTATAATTCTGCACAAATAACTATAGGTATACTTATTTCTTCATTCTATAATATTTATATAGGTATATCTACACCCATTCTGTGTAGTTACAATATCAAAGGTAAACAACACGTTTTAGTAAATGAACATACAAGTACTTACTCATTTGACCGCCGACAAGTATCTCATAGTAATATAACGGGGAATGAAAAATGATTACCTAGTTTCTGCGAGCATCGGCCCCGTCGAATAGGTTTAATAAACAGGCATTCGTCGAATATTTTGAAGGCACTTGAGATTTCGCGAGCGGCCACGTGCTAGAGCGCGCCGAATTAATTTTGTTCACCCTTCCCCGCGCCCTCCGCCGCCCCGGCGCCGCCTCGTCGGCGGGTGTTCTAGGGATGAATACGTAGGACGCACAATTTGACAAATACTCCTTATGGAACGTTCCACTTAGTGCTTCGAGGATTTTCATTTTTATCTCGTAGGTAGGTATCGTAGGAGCTTGTTACTCAGACTGTAGTCAGACGTGTCTTTCGTCGATTTCTAAGACTTGAAACCCATACTAGGAGCTCAAAGTCATTTATTTTTATAGATATACTATCTTTTTTTGTTTTCGAGGGGCAACCTTCTACAGGTACCCGTTGCCGTGGGGGGAGGGCTTAGCATGTTATGTGGGATTTTTACCCACTGAAACTCCTGCGGAGGCCGTCCTCAGCGCTCAGTGGAGGACTCCAGGATTTCCAAAAGAACACAATCAGAAGTCTCCTGCGCAACACCCTTTAGGACTGCGCATTTTTTTCACTCACACACTTCCCGGGGTCGCTGGCTGGGCGGTTCGAGCTCCCACTCTTACCGCTCGTAACCCTGGAAGCCCCCTTTTTGTCGGCTCTTGCGACAGGCAAGGAATACCGTAGCCCTATTCTGGTTCCGAGACTACAGGGGCAATAAATATTCTACCTCCTTACAATTTTCCTTAATTATAGGTCTAAATTTGCCAAGTACATTTTTCAAGTAGGTACCTAACTCGAAAATTAATTTACAGGCGAAAAATACATAATTATTTAATTAAATTACGTAATTATTTTATCACAAAAAATATATAACCTACTGAAATTGAGGATTAGTTAACATCAATACTTACTATAAGTAGGTTACAGTAGGTACTTACGTCCCAACACATATCGTACTTTCTACGTTCGTCCGACTCGACAGACCAAAAGTTATTCATTCAATAAAGCATATTATCTGTGTTATATTTTAATAGACACAAGAAAGTGGATACAAGTGGCATAAACGGTGAACATAGACTGAAGGGTGGCGCTGGGACAATATTAATTCGGTTTTATGACATGCGAAATTGGCGATACACGGGATGACCCCAACCAGCCGACCCTCGCGCGCTGCTCGTACGGACGCGCACGTGCTCGCGATATTAAACTGACGCCACTTGCTCCACTCCGCGCCCAGCGCTGCGCCGGCCGCCACCTGCTCGGTTTGCGTATTCATACTATTAATATACGTACTTAATGGGGTTCCTACTTCTAATATTGCATTTTTTAATTCTCGGTAAACGTAAAATAGAACAAAAGGCCTTGCTATTTTTAATATTATTGAAATATTACTATTATATAGAAGAGCCACGGCATGGAATTTAGTTTCAGCCGCCTATGGAAATTGGCTACACCAAAAATTGCTAATGCTTTGTTAGTTTAAAAAATATTGATATTTTTTTTAAGATTTACAGGAAACAGGTGCTCCGAGAATAAGTTCGTATCATGTCTTGCACATTGCACAAGCGAGATACAAAGAACGAGTAAACATAATTCAATGTACCTACACAGTGCGGTCACAGAGCATAATGGGCACCAGTAACCTGGTATGAATAAATAAACAGTGCCTTTAATATTCTTATTAACCGCATCAACAGATTAATAAATCATAATATTTAATTCGGTCAACAAATTAAACACGTGTACGCGCGAATCGCAAGGGGTGCTAATTCGCTATACTCAACATTATTTGATTTTCAATTTGGCTCGGTGCAACCGGAATGCGCTTATTGACTCGCCGGAGTCCCCCTCCTCCCCTCACGTGCCTCTGCCAATCTGCGCGCTCGAAGTTTCGTATGGAGCACATTTGCGCTCACTAACGCGTTTTAATTCCTCACATATTTTGTTCGAAGAAACCTTCCACCGTGAAATTCAGACGGGAAATAGATACCGTCGATAAATGCAAGCGGGGCCGCGAGCGGGCGGGCGCGGCGCGGAGGCGCGCGCGGCACGCGGCCGGCCGGAGGGTCGCGGCCAATATATTTGCGCGTGTAATATCCGCTTTTATTAGTTTTTTCGCGGCGACAACCCCCGTCGACCCGCATGCTCGCTTTGATGACGCGCCCCAGTTCCAAACGGGGGCGTCTTATTGTCATCGTCGTGAATTCGTCACCCGCAGCCGTATCCGTGCGTATTCCGCTTATTCGAAAAGGAGAAACGCGATGGAGACGGGCGGCAACTATGTGCCCGTATATTTACTCATATTCCGATTTTATGGATGCAAAGCGCTCACGTCGCATGCGACGAACGCTCTCAATTAGCGTGTTGCGGCTGCTTAGCGAATTTCTAATTGAATCGGAGAATATTAGCAGTGGATTGATGTGACGAGACGGCCGGCGGCGGCGGCGCGCGCGGCATGCGGCGCGCACGTCAGGCCGCCAAGACGTGTTACTGCTGCTTGTCAGGTGCCATCCCACGCCCTCTTTATAAACTTACCCACTCTTGGCTACTTATCGCCCCGGATCGATTGGATTGGCATGCAATTCGTGTAATGTGAAACTGTTATTGCAATGGATACATGTCACACTTACATGACAATGAGTGTTTCTTTTGGAAGTTTTGACGAACGCGTTGTATCATCAAAACATAATTTAAAACAAACTATTTGACTTCATAATATAAGAGTCAGAAGTCGGCACTACAATAGAAGGAGATGGGCAATTAACGAATGGGCTCGCGTGGGAATCGCCGCGTTAACATTGAATCGGCGGCGCGCGGCCGCTTCCGAGAAAAGCGCTATCTGGGGATCCGTCGTTCAATCACGAGCCTGCGCTGGCGCACCCGCTCTACTATGCCTATCTGAAAATCTTATCAAATACGGGCTGATTTGAACTTTCCTTATCTTTATTTATCGATTAGTTGAAGATTTCAACCAAAGATTGTTAGTTTATTTCTTGGAAACAATACATACATAGAAATTAGTTACAATACGTGTTGAAGGGTAAGGGATTGTGTCAGAGATAAACTATTATCATTACTTAAAATTACTTATTGAATTTCCTTTACATAGGTAGGTCCAAACCGTTAAATCAATTGCAAAGCATTATGTAGAGGTTAATCAGTAATAGCTAATCAAACAGGTAGGAAGTGTAACGAATGTACTTAGGCATGTTTGTTATTACAATTTGTGTCCTTAAACTTTATTGTTAATTGAATAACGTTGATTACCTCTTTTCTCATACTTAATTACGTTACAAAAACATGATTACATGACATAACTTGACGTTTACGCGTATGCCTTCCGCGTTCGTCGTACAAAACGGGTCAATAGAATGTTAACAATTGTAGTTTACGCACGACATGAGCTATGCGGCCGACGACGACTTGCTCTCGCGCCATTGTGGATATGCGAATAATGTATGCGCGACTAATTGTCGCTGTCGCTTAGCCGCCTCCTGCGTATTAGTCGCAAGCTATGCCTTCGCGGTTCGCGGTACAGTTATTATGCATGGAGCACGCGTGAGGTCCGCTTGTCACATTGTTCTGTGCGCTGGCATTGCCTGCCCGTCAACATACATTAACGTCTCTAACGTTAACGCTAATCATATGGGCTGATTATTGTTTATATGTGTTCGTATATATCTCATACATAAACATTATATTGTTTTAATTTATTATTACTTACGGCTGTTTTACAATGTTTCAATTATTTTATGTGTAATTCGCATTTTAACGTCGATTACGATAAATAAAAAAAATTAATAGGCTACAAAAATGAAACATTCGAAGAATGGACTGATATTTAAATCGGCATCACACCATTTCCAGAAAGAGTTAAACGATTTGCATCCTTTTGATGTCTCGGTAGTTTTTATCTATGTATGCGTCGGATGAAATTCGCGAAATGTTTGCAAAAGGAGAATCCCGCTAGGTCGTATATCTCGGTGGTTCCCGGAGGCGGCGGCGGCAGCTCGTTCGGCGAAGCGGCCGCGATCGACACTCACCTTATAAATCTGTCGCAGCAAATCGAGAGTTCGTTGGCCGCTCGCGATTGCTTTGTTATATTTAGTATTCGATCGCTTATTTTTGTGTTCCGTCTCGGTTTTAGTCGGAACACGTATGTAATGACGTAATACATCACTGCTGAGCATGTGTCGCTTAAGTGGGGAGTGGCAGGAAAGTGCTTGAAAGTTGGGAAATGGGGAAGAGAGATTTGGATAGTTAAAATAGAATTTACTATTACGTGTACTTACCTAATTCTATTTAAAATCTTTATTGACTAAACTTACCCGTATTTTATATTCGTATAAGTATGTATGTTTAACATACTGTGGATATTCGCACTTATCTACTCAGGTACGGAACGGTCATATGCATGCATTAGTAACGGAGTAATACCAGATTTTAGTCGCTTGGAACATACCGCTGGTCCTCGGTGCGTCGTGTCTTTATAATTGAATATGAACACAATGAAACAGGGCCCGTATGTTATTATTATCTGGGCTGTAAAGGCGCAGGAGGGCGCGGGAGGGCGCGGCGGTATGAACGCGAGGGTCAGTTAACTATTTTTCTAATGCGCCGCGATGAATGCGGACAAAGGATCCGCTCAACATTATTAAATTCCTCGCGAAATGCACCTCCGTAATTGCAAGTGAAATTGAGATTTATTTTCAATTCGAATGAAAAAGGTTTTTGAAGCGTGCCGATTAGGTTTTATTAGGAATTTAAGTAATAAATTGAGAGAGACAGACCTTTTTCGTTGTAATTGAAAGAATACTATGTATTCTTTATACACATAACTAACGAATGTTATTAAAAACCGTGTAATATGTAGTAGTTAGTACTACGTACAATGTTTTTTGTCTAATGAAAATAGCAAGTGAGCATGTACCTTTCTTAATATTAAGTGCTCACGACCGCCCATCATCTCTGTAAACAATATTAAGTATATGTCTATAAGGTACAAATAGGTGGCAGAACTAGGCGGTGGTGCCGCGGCGGGGGAACGTCGAAGTGTATCACATTCATAACTAAATATTTATTCATAGTTATATTAAAGTAAATGAAAATCATAAGCCACTGAGTTTTCTAGACGTGTTGAGCTATGTTTTTAGTAGTCTCGTTTATACGGTATGTCTCTCCTAAGTTCTATGTACGTACTCCAACGTCGTACTCCTATGCAGGTACTCGTGCAACGGATCTAAAACAAATAAAAAAGTTACTCAGTCGAAGATACAGCTTGACAGTTTTTTTAAAATAATTATGGTGTCTTCGCGTGAATTACAAATCTCTATTAAACTGGGCTAACTGCAGACAAAAGTATTGACCATTCGTTAATCAGCATGATAAGATGAGCGTAGAACTTCTTAAGATTGTGCCAAAATAAATTGCAAATCGGTCCAAACAATAATAAATTATCGTCTCTATGTTTTGTGTAGCTGTCTACTTTTTTATTGAACGTGCACTAGACATATTGAAACGTGCGTTCCGCAGTATGTATTGTCGTTATTTTTACTCGGTCGACAGTGAGCCGCGCGCGATGCATCAATGTGTCAGTGCGCTGCCAGCGCATACCGCGCTCTGCTCCAGGAGACCGCGATATTGATTTTCATTAAATACGTCGTCTCGTTTGTTCTCATGCTATAAAATCTGTCCCATCGGTCCTATAAAATTAAATTCACACTTTCACTAATTATAATTACTGGCTGAGGAAATATGGAATAAAATTATGAATCTTTGTATTAAGTCGTGTATTAATGAAGCATACAATGTTACAAAGATTTTTTCTCCTGACGGAACATTGTTTATGGATGTGACTAGATACAGCAGGCTCTCAGAGTAGAGCGCGCACCGGCCATCACCGACGCACAATTACTGCTAGTGTATGTAGAACATCTCAAACATCAACATCCGTTTAATTGGACGGAAAAATGCTAATCATTCTACAGTTTGACACACTATGCGAGGTTTAGGTTCAGGTGGCCAACGGCTTGCCTCTTCTACAAATCCATTTATTAAACCGTATGTTTTCGTATACATATTACAAATATAGGTACATACTTCTATGAGGCCTTATAATTTTGTAGATAATTAGTAGTATTTGAACAATAAGATATAAGCTTAAAGCATTCTTTTCTACAATTTATAGGTATTACAGTGACTAGCTAATATTATCCCTTCCATACCGAGTCCTGTAAAATTATGAATTGGCTCGAAGTAAATTGAGTGTTGTTACCGGTGATGTGGTTGATACCGTTCATCATTTTGCTTGCATATACTTGTAATCAATTGTCAAAGCCATAACATTTGAAGCATTGGCCAGATTGATTCAGCTAACTCATTGAGATAGCCCGCCCGTGGCACATACTGTACATTACTTGACGGGCCTCTTTTCGTTGACTAATGCTTAGGGTAGGTAGGCTTCCAAACTTGGTTCTAATGCAGGTTGACATTGACGATTACCAGAGAGTTAGTTGCGTAGTCGCATTTGTATTTATCAAACTGAATGTTGAATTACTTTCACAAATAACGAGACGTATAGGAACGGTCACTTCAATAAAGTAATCATGTGTTTAAAGACTGTCAGCCCTCGAATATTAAAGCGCCACGGAGCTATGAAAGTTTGTATAATGTTATCTATATTTACATAGCGACAACGGTAGCGGCGTCACGGTCGTGACCAGCAGCGCTGCCAGGGCTGCTCGCTGCGGCTGCCAATAACTCAGGGCGCTCCGCCCTCGCCTCGTGTTCCTCGTGGCTCAGGAGTGATTTGTGCATGTTGCATGTCGCTTTTGGCAACGATAGTGTGACTAGTGTGGGGCAGGATTTTGATTGACCGCTTGAATCATTGCCGCTATTTACCTAATTATGTAATACCCATGTCTGCATCGATAAGTGGCTATTCTATAGATAAAAAAAGCTAATGTATTCTATCGAAACGACGGATGAATGAGTCAAAAAAGGAATATTCTACGGCTGGGGTAGAGGTTGCACGAATATTGGATTATAATGAGTAGCGTTCCTTCCTTTGGTTCCCAGTTAAAGTGATTTTTTTAGTTGTTAGATTATTACAGTATTAGGTACCTGCATTATAAATAATGCAATGATAGTTATGGATGATATCGACATAATAATTCGTAGCAATATACCAGGCTGACAGTTAAACTTAATAGGTGTTATGTTAGCCTTTAACGCAAATAACCCATTTCACCCGCAATATACTGTCCGTTAGTGATAATTGTGACAGAAGGTGTGCCTGTCGACGAGGCGCTTGCAGCGTGCGCGGCGCGACCGGCTCGCGGGCGGCGCGCGGGCGGCGCGCGGGCGGCTCGCCGGCGGCACGCGGGCGGACGCGCGTTCGAAGCGGTCAGCCGTCCGTCATGCGCCGTCCATTGAGGCGAGCGCGAGTGGCGGCGTAATTATAGGCGCGAGTCCGCCCCGCGCCGCCACGACGACTGATTTACGACGCTGTGCTCCGCTCTGCTCTCGCTCGTAGAAAACGAGTAATGTGTGTAGAATGTGGAATATTTGCTTAATGGATCGCTGGCGAAACGCTTCAAACGACGAATGTCACAAATACTAAAATTCCTGAAAATCGCACTTTTATAACGTAGCGCTGTGACAGCGAAAATTTTACAAGAATTTATGTCATGCGTGCACCTGGCGGCGCACGAAGGTTTAACTTATTTTGTATCGATTCTCACAGTTTTGACGTCGGTCTACAGTGCCTGCGCTACGTGGCGGTTACGAGCTGTTTCCCCGCAGCGACGTCTCGTCGTATATTTAATTTACCTATTGTTTTTTTGCGATAAGTATCCCGGTGTTTATAGTAATATAAAAAGTTAAAGTGAAATGTTGTTAGAATGTTCTGAGTTCATAAATCATAGCAGATTATAATGGCTATTTATGCAATTAGAACATTCTATATATCGTATTAATGATACTGTGATTAATAGACTCGTCGTAAGGCATAGGTTATGTCTCACAATGTGCATCTTGGTAGGCTTCACTCATGAGAAAATCGCGGTAAATAGGCTACCTTAATATTATTTATTTACTGTTAACGATAATATTGATTGATAATTGTCCATTCCTTGCCCGTCCGGGTGTAACAAAACAGATGTGCCGTGGACTCTAATCTGAAGTTCCTGACTAGAAGGCGGACATTTATGCACAATATGAATGTCACGTATACGCGGTATTTTTTTCAATTAAACAATGTTTGATCGTATCGAGATCGTAGGAGGCTCGCCTCGCTACGCCTCACTTCGCGCAGCAACACTGACGTACTTGGTTGCAGGCGAGGCAACGTAACTGAAATGTTATTTTTATTATCTTCTGATTATTTTTCATGGTGGCATAATGTACTAATAAATATGTAATAGTTTATGAGAGGCAATATAACACGGTTAGTAAGACTTGTGTATGAGACATCGTATTCAGCTGTAATACGTTAATTCTGAAATTGCAAGTTTTCCGTGACCCTCAGTATTGTAGTGCGTGTAAAGTGTTTCCAAACCTACCGTCGTATTGACTGCACCTATGGCACGCCCCTGCGACCGCTGCGGCGGTGCTGTCGGTGCGTAGTGGAGCGCAGCGTTTGGTCGCGACATAATTTATGCAGGTTTAATTAGAGCAGTGGCCGCCGGAAGAGTGTGAGATGACTCACTCCTGCTCCTCCAGCACAGATCTGTAACACTTCTTGTACTGTATGAAACCAATTCTTTCGTAGGTATTTAAAGTTTATTAAATATATTATATAATTCGCTTCTTCACCATTGTGAAAACCTTCTGAAACAGTATTAGATTGTTGAAGTTCACGAAGAGATCTGTATGAACCATTTTTTAACATGTATAAGATTTGAATTTTAAACCCTGCATCTGTCTCCCAACAATGACCGATATTCAGTTATTAGGTACTCATTGTAATGGGGCGTCATAACAATGATTGTTTTAAAATTATATATAATGAAATACCACGTGATTGAGTTTCATACCAATCTCAAAATAACTATGTTGCGTTACAGATACTGTTAACAATAAATAGAACAAGTAACAAAACAACGCATTGAGCTTGTATTATCATAGGTAATTAATTATCGCCATGTTAAAAGTAATTTATTGTTTATAAAACGTGTCAAGTTATAAGTTTTATTGAATTTCAAAACGTAACGTTGTATATTCCTATAGCAATGATTTAAGGAGGTACTACGGAACTTGGCAACTCAACTCAACTCTTTTATTGGCAACGATGTCAACTCCAAATGTCAAGTGTACCAAACGTGGCTGTTTTTTTAATTATATATTTTGGTGAGATATAAGGAGGTACTATACTTAGGTATGTAGGTCCATAACTATGTTATTACTAAAACAAATAATTTCGAACCATTGAATGACTACATAGTTGGTAAAAGGTGGTAGGTCTAAGATGATTGGTCTGAGTAATTGTGAATGTTAATAAATATTAGGTAGTTATTAAGCGAGGATGAATAGTTTTTAATTAGCGCAGTGGCGTTCGTGCGGGCGCACGATCACTCAGCCGCCGCCCCGTTGTGAGCGTGGAATAATTTCAGGCGATTGTAAGGATTTATTGCTTAATTACATACCTACTGGAGAAATTGCTATTATAGCTTAGTTGTATCAATAAGTATTTTCTAAAATGTGGGAAAATGGTAAATATTTTGTTGTTTTTTTACATTTTTACATTGCACCTTAGTTCTAAATTGAAGTCGAGTAATGGCTGATTTTAGTTTTATATCATCATCAGATAGATTAATAAATCATGTTTATAAACGACATTCAATATGCTGCAAATAATCCACAATGATCACAAGTGTGCGAAGAAATCAATCTATGGTCATATTTATACTTTAAGTCCTTCTCATTCTGAATAAGTCGATGATGATACTTTTTGTTACGTTCCCATAAAGTAACCGCGATGTGGCACGCGCGTCGTCGCATGTACCCGTATTATGTCACGGTGACGGCAGTAGGTACAGCAGCAGCAAAAGGAAGAGTAGTCCCGAGTATGGCGCGGCATTCGCGCGGCATAGCTCGCCCGTACGCGGCACTGGCCGCCGGTGGGGCCACGACGCTGTGTGCTGTCTCGGGAACGCCGTCATAAACTGCTCATATTGTTTTAATTAGTTACTTTGGCTCAAAGTAAGAATCAAATATTTGGGTATGTTCAGAGCAACATGTGAGGTGATTATTGATTCATGGCGAAATAAGTAACTTTTTATTATTGTTTCTACATTCCATTACATTTTTAACCGACTTCCTTCTACAAAGGAAGAGGTTATCTATTGGTCACATAAATTATTGTAAATTACAAATAAAATAAAATGAGACATTTTCCAGCTATGTTGAAAGTCAGGACGTCCCGAACGAAAGCTATTAACCTGGAAACACTAGCAACAAGCTACTTAAAACGTGATCAACCAAATACAGTTAATGGGTAGCTAATGCGCGCTGGATATCTTATTTACATGAGTAATGATCTCGATTGGACTACTTTGTATCGCCAATGCAGCTTCGACTGTCGTTTAGCCCTTATGCGGCCACTTTCTGTGTCAATTGCGCGGTTTCGGAGATAACCGACGGTTCTCAGAAGTTGCGACTAACCTGGAAATAAATGTAGGCGCCGGTTCGCCAAGATATGTCTAATTCGTGAAATGATACGTTTTAAGTAGGTCTCAACTTGTGTTACGGCACAATAGTACTTAATGATTAAACGTTTATCGTAATGGCGTTAAAGTGACAAACGACATACTTTCGGAAACATATATAGTTTTAAATAGACTCGTAATCATATTTGTAGCAAATGTTTAGTTACTCAACTGCAGGTATCAAACCAAATGTGTTGTACATTAGGATATTGGACGAAATATATCTGGAGCTAAAAAAAATTGGGACAAAGTTATTTGTCATAAAGTTAAGAAAACTTTCGGACGATAGCGGTAGATATGTAATATTACAACAGCGAGCTCGCGGGTGGTCTGCTGCTAATCTGAGGGATATTTAGATGTCTCGTGAGTCACAGCGAATAAATTACACGCGGAAATACCGACACGAGTGTGTAACAGTTTGTGTCTTGCGTCACTGCCGCTTTTATGTAAACGAGTGTTTCTATATCTAAACAACAGCTTTGTAGCATTCTTCAATTTAGTGAGTGCAAATTAACAGTTACATTGTAGCGTGCTGTCTCCCACTGGATATTGTCAAATGTAGATTATTGATACGCCTAAATTGTATTAATTGATTATGAACAGCGGGCGTGGCTCGAATGGTAGATAGAACAGGCTGCAGTAACAATGTACTTTGTTACCTCCATAATAACTTAGAGTTTATTTCGATCAAAACTACGCCTTGTCTTGCAATAGGTAAGACATACAGACATGTAAGTATTCTTCAAAAACAAAAAATAATGGAAAATGCTACATTATTAGACGCCTAAGTTTAAATAGTTTATATGAATTAATACAGCTGGTTATACTAATAGGTTTTTTAGAAGTTATCCTGATCAGACTGTTTGTGTAATGATGCGAGGCGATCGGCTTCGTAACAGCCATCCTTATACTAGTGTACATGACACTGATCTAATGTAAAAGATGCATGGCTGTAGATACACTAACTCTATACCCAAAAACATGAAATTGTCAACGGCAGTATTTTCTTCGCTGTGTTAAATCTGCCTCGTTGCGCTCCTTTAACATACTGTTCATATTTAAAACCTGTGCTAATTTGTTTTGTATTAATATTTGTCTTCTGAATTGATATCTACACTACAAACATAACAAGAGATAAACATTTATTTATGTACAAACATTCAATGTAGTAAATTCTTAAACAACTTTTTTTGTATATCTACTTAACTACACACAATTAAGCTATGGCTCCGTTTAATCTTTACTATTATAATATTACTCGGATAATGAATAGATGAGAGAGCATATTGTCATCTATGTATAGCTATATTTGTGCGAGTTCACCGCAGCCGGAGCTGGCTGCGGTATGTGTTAACGAGTTCATTGAGCAATATACATTTATGCTTGTGACCAACGAAATACACTTCCAAAATTGTTTCAAATTAGCGTTGTGTATAGTTATAAATTAGAGTAGTGGGGAAACGCAGTTACCCAGTACGTTGATTCAAGTGCTATAGTAAATATTAAGTTAGTAAAGTTGAAATATAAGTAAAAAATGGATGTAAAGTTGAAAATTCTCCATAAAATAAAGATGACCATTAATCCAACGAAACGATAAAATACAGTAACTAACGAATGTAAGGGCTACTACAGTGTCTTAAAGATATCAATAATAATATTTGAGGGTTCATTATTATCACTGTTATCTTTACGACACTGTAGCAGCCACACACAGTAGTAACACGTTCAAGATTAACACTTGCTGTTACGATATTTTACGTGCACCTTTTTACGATGGCCGAAAGTGAATTAAAACCCGTTCAGAATTTTTAATTCCCGGTATTATAAACAAGTCTTAAACATTCTGCAATACTTAACTATTACATTAAAAATATTTATTTACAAGTGAGAACTTCCGGAGATATGCAAGCAGAGATAAAGAGACAGTTGCGTAGAGCGTGTATAACAATTTTTCTTACGTTATTACCATGAAGTCATGAAAAATCTAGAACACAGACACAAACTGAAACAAACGCTACAAATATGTAGTCATTACAAAAAACAATATAAGATTTACTAATATAAAATTATATAGTATACGTAGATTAGTGTAATATTTACGACGCTTGGTGTTTTCGGCGGCGGTTGCTGCCGTCCTCGCGCCACACGACGACGCCTGGAGGTGAGAAGGAACAAGTGCTTTGCACACTACTATCCTACCTTCTGTTATTATGTACTTTGATTTTACCGTGGAAAAAGAACTCAAAGACTGAAAATAAAATGACTATGAAGAATAAAGAGCATTTTAGAATATCTGGAACCTAAATATTTGCAAAAAAGAAAGCAAGTCTTTGAAATTCAGAAATAAAGAGATAACCCTGTTTATTTGTAATCCTCTTGCAAAAAGCACTCAATGGAAGTATATAAAACTGAAATATTCACAAAACAAATTGTAGCGAACGAGGAAAATTGAACGCACTCTTGTTTAGCGTTGTTGTGGAAAATGTTCGATAACTGTGAAAAATTGAGGCGGGCGTAACGGCGCAAATTGAGTGTGCCACCCGCGCGGCGCCGGGCGGCCGCGGCGGCGGTGGCGGCGGCGGCGGCGGCGGTCGACAACATTTTCTAATTATTAAATACTTCTAGGAAAACACTTGTGTCTTCATCACCTATCACCTAGCTATGTTAATGTTAAACTATCTTACTCAATTGATTTATAGACCTAAGTAGTTATTAGTGTTTCAAAGCTGGATATTTTAAAAGGCAATATAATTAAAATGATGTGTTAGAAATTATTTATAGAAATGTTACCAGGAAAAATTCACTACAGAGAAAAAGGGTAGGAAAACGAGTTCAAGTAATTTTATAGTAACATGTATACTACTATGAAGTTTTATTTTTGGTTAGTTTGAATTAGTTAGTAAACGTTAGTTCATACGTAATATTGTACGATTGCAGTATATTAAATGTACGTAGCGTGGAGTGAGTGGTAGACGGAGCCGGGGGCGGGCGCGGGCGTGGGCGGCGGGGCGCCCGCTGTGAAATTGATCGCCCATACTTCATAACCGTTGGAGAGCCGCCCCCGCGTCTGCCTCCACCGCCACCTCTCGCCCGCAGACAAATGGACGAGATCATACACTCGACTCTACTCTGCTTACCCGCTTGAACATCCAATAACAATAATAAAGTTATACCAAGTATCCATTTACTGAATATTCGGTACGCTTGCTTACGTAATAAATGTAATCATTTAACAAATAATTTTCTTCTTTCGCATACTGGTTAAGAAGATAATGTATATACCTACTTTTCGCTATCACCGAGTATCTACATTACCCCCTATAATATTGTATAAATATACCTATTGGCTTTTGTTATCTCAAATGTTTAAAAGTATATTCTGTATGTTGCTACTTATTCAACTTAATTGTATGTTGTAAATATGCAACAAAACCTGGTATGAAATGTCTTAAGTAATACCTAGATGATCGACGACTTAAGAGAAATGGAGTAGGGTTTGTTGAAGTTTTATTGCCTTTTGTGTAATAACAGACAGTAGGTATATTAAGGCACTGATGTGGTCAAAATAATGTCTTGGCAATGAATATGTAAGTGACAGGCGGGAGTGCGTCGGCGGGAAGTTTGCATTATTCATCGCGCGGCCACGGCCGGCACGCGCCGCGGGAAACGACATTCTGCCGGAAATAAAAAAAAAATATGTGTCTGCACAACTCACTCGCTGACATATTATTATTCTTCGTTTCAATATAACAACAGTGCGCTTTGTACCGGTCCCTTGAAATGTGGGTCACGGGGTATAGTGACAAATACACACTATTATAATCTTAACGCGCTAAAGCTAAAGTATCCTGCATTGTGATTTATTTCATCTTTATATTTTTAGGATTTACGGCCGATCGCGGCCAGATATGGAGACGTGGATGCGGGGGCAATCCCCGTGCCAATCCGTCCGCCCACTAGTCTGCAGACTATACTTTAAAGTCGCAAGCAATCAGTGTGGAAGGTCAGTTGTTAACTTTTGCGACTACGAGAAATTGTCGTTGTTTGCAATACAAGGGTACAGTTGCTTTGAGGAAAGTCTGCTTCGAGGAGGGCCTAAGGGCACGCTGTGGAAGCACCGGTGCGTTCGTTCTTTTCCATATACCTAATGAGACCACCGAGGTGATATTAATGAGTGGAAATGTCACATATCATAGATCTTTCCCCAGAAAGGCGGAAAAATTTTTGAAGATTCCCTTCCCTATTCCTCTCCTGATAGCATAAAAGAGATAGGGAAGGTTTTCATGTAGTAGCATCATTATGTGCGTTGCGTATGTTCGAATCGACTGCTACAATTTTAATGTGAATATTTAAATCCCAAATAGGTACAGGAGTACTAAATGATTCTGGTAATTTAAACTACGAAACAGAATAGCGGCTGCGCCGTCACGCTCACCCCACTGTTCCAGTGTGTACATTAGCTCGTACCAGTACCTACTTATGGACGGCCGTACGCTAGATCAAGTCCGCACTAGGCAGTCGGGGCGCGTAACAATGCTATCTAATCGGTCAATCGGCTGCCGACCGCTCGGGCCGTCAATCAGGCGACATTGGGCAGGTCAGCGCGGTCAGCTGGCCAGTTGTTGACCACCTGATGTTCAGTTCTCGCCGGCCACCTGCCACTATTGTTTGCAAATTTTCTCCACCCCGATAGTGACGAAATTTGGTATTCAAAAACGATATACTTATAAATATCATTTCACTTTCGGTGTAAATTTTTCGAAACAAAATGATATGATAATAATTAATTTCTTGCTATTAGTGACGCACAAGACAATAAAATATGTTGCTTAACATTGCTTCACGTTGGTACTCGAGTAATTATGTGCGGGTATTATAATAATTATACCATATAATTAATACGAGTAGGTACGGTACGAGGACATAATAAGACTGAATTAAGCAACATAGGTAAAGCAAGCAATGAATGTAATAAATATTAATAACACTTCCTATTCTTGTAAGTCTGCATTAGTATTCCTAGTGGCGGGGAACTATGGAAGGCATAGGTAATTAAAAAATAAGTAATGGAATTAGTTTAGTGACTATGTATGTTTAGTTTTTACTTAAATTGGTGTGTTATACCCAACAACTTATAACACATTCTATATTTTGTTAAGAAATTCGCTCGAGTTTGCTTTTTTCATATACCTACCTATATCTATTTTTATACCTTCAATGTAATCTGTACGACTGCTCTGAATTATACTGTTCAAGGCTGTAGCCTTTTAAGACAAGTCAAGTCATACTGTGTACGCGTATCGGATTCATTTTGGAGTGTGGGTCAGATTTGCAAAATCAGAATATGCATCGGACGTTGACCGCGAGTATATCGGCGGCAGGTGGCGTCGCGAGGTCTGCTCGCAGTCGCGTCCTGCGTTGCATTTAAACACAATGGCGGCGGCGGCACCCAGACCCCGCGGCGCCACCTGCTGCACGCCCGCCCTCATCCACACATACGCAAAAACTCCAGAGAAAGTTGCTAATCTCTTTCACGTTATTGACAATGTCCAACGTATTTAGTGGACAATTTTATTATTTTCGGATAGATTTTGCAGAGTTTTTAGTCAGTTTCTTGTTTCATGATATCCACTAATGTTTAAGTTGTTTATTTAATATAGACTAGGCGCCCGTCGTAGTGGTCGAAATTCGACCGTTATAATATTAAAGACAAACAATATTAATCTCTTCTCAATTTGACTGAAGACTTTAACCATAAACAAAAGAGTATACAGGGTGTATCACGTCCGACGGA
Source organism: Spathilepia clonius (assembly GCA_018250295.1). Classification (NCBI taxonomy): domain Eukaryota; kingdom Metazoa; phylum Arthropoda; class Insecta; order Lepidoptera; family Hesperiidae; genus Spathilepia; species Spathilepia clonius. The sequence continues at coordinate 1,816 of DWRA01000686.1, read as the reverse complement.
TAACCAGTGGCAGGCAGGTAGAAGACTTCTGTCCCTGTGGTTCCAGGACCAGAATAGGGCTACGGTATTCTCTGCCTGTCGTAAGAGACGACTAAAAGGGGCTTCCGGGGTTGCAGGCGGGAAAAGTGGGAGGTCAAACCGCCCAGCCAGCGACTCCGGGAAAGACGACGGGATGTGTGGTCTCATACCGTCGTTAACACCAGGAAAGGTGTATTGACGGTGTGGTGTACACGTCACCTGAGTGGAGCCCGACGGGGCTATGCGCTCAGAGGACTCCGGTTGCATTCCCACGGAGATCCCGGAGTCCTCTACGTAGCGCTGAGGACGGCCACCGGGGAGTTTTAGTGGGTAAAAATCCCACATAACCCTGTGACGCTCCCACGGCACAGGGTACCTTTTGAAGGCTTCCCGCTCGAAACCAAAAAAAAATCCTACTGTAGAACTAAGAATCTAAAAACAATGATAAACTGGAATTTTCAAATTCAATAATATATTAAAATTACTAAAACTGAAATAACTGTACTGGCCTTAAAACAACAAAATCGAAATTTATCCGAAATTTAGAGTCAATAAACGAAAGGTTTCACCACCTTCAAAACCAATTTGTAGATTTTAACGTGTGGATTCTGTTTACAAGATACCATGAACAGTAATTTTCACAGCAGATTATGTCCCGAACCGTTCACCCTAAAACACACAAGGTACATAAGGAGCAGTAATTTTCACAGGCGGTTCACTTCCCATGCCATTTGCCGTAAAACGAAATGACACGAGGCGGAAAATTTGTCCTGATGGGTAATCGATGTTGTCTGACGAGTATTTAGTTTAAGCCAGAGCATGACATTTTATTTACAAACAAACTTTCTATATGATGATCAAACGAGCATGCAGTTCACCTGATGGTAAGTAGCAACTGGCGCTCACGGACATTTGTGATCCACCCCAGATAAGACTAGAATATGAATTCAACCACAGATGTGTTGCTACTCCTGAGGACTAAGTTGGAATGCCTCGATAACTGTCTCCCTTGACACACATTTCAAACTATAAGACAACAGTGCTTAACACTGCTGTTATTAGGCAGAAATACATGTAGCGGTGGCGCTTCCGGAGCACACCTCTATTTAAAGATATTTTGAAGCTAACATTCAATGGATACTGTACATATTAAGAAACATATACATATTATTATATCACGATGCGCGTAATTTTTGACGGCTCCGTCGTAAAATTTACGAGGAACTCAATCTGGTAAATTGTTTCAACACGAAGGGCTCGCAATTTACTGTTTATGTTTGGTGCAAAACAGTAATTTAAAGTTTGTTTCAGCAGCTGTCGATTGTTCTTGTGCCTACAGTTATATTATCATTTTATATCCACGGATCATCAACACTTTAATCCTTTCTTTCGTTACTTTCGTTCTTTTAAAACCAGCCAAGTGGGTTGTGGAATATTCATAGACGTAGAAAACATTATTTTAGTACTATAAGAAGTGTCATACTTTTTGGTTTCCACGTTATATTTTTCTTTATTGCTTCCGTTATTATGTGAATTATTTAGTTAAACTCTATATAAGTCCAAGCATTTTCTGTTGTTAAAAGTATAATAATGTGATATAAAATAATGAGATGTTCTTATTAAGTTATTCTAAGGTGGTAGAACCATTTGTGATTCGACTCCGGCGGTACCACCACCACACCTATGTCTGCCATATAACATCAGTGTTAAGCGCTGCTGTATTTTGGTTTGAAGAGTGTGGTAAGGGAGATAAACTTAACGAGGCATTCCAACTTAGTCCTCAGGGGTAGCAACGCAT
>DWRA01000685.1:0-22024 GCA_018250295.1 Spathilepia clonius | reverse complement strand
GGGTCCAATTTTCAATCACGCGTTTGAGTATTTCGACTGGTATTTGACCATGACTCGAGTAATATTGGCCTCCAACTCATCAATTGTAGCCGGCTTATCCATGTAGACTTTGAAAGAAGCGGTTGTTGAGAAAAGAAAAAAAATAAATAAAGCCAAGCTGTTGAGAACGGCGACAAATCGACATTTCACGTTCTTCGCGTACACTCTCTGCTACCGCCCCTATATTTCCCTCTCTACGAGCTGGATGTGGTCTACTTGGTCGAGTATTATTCAACAATGAAAATTGGGTTTCAAACTTATTGACGGTAGAGCGAATTGTGCGTTCGATAGGCCAATTATGTTGACCATAAGTTGCTCTAAGCGCCCGAAACACATTCCTCGTCGAACGCCCATTTTCGTAATAAAGTTGAACAATTTGGAGACGCTGTGCCGGGGTAAGTCTTTCCATTATGAAATGTCAGGTATCACTAATCAGGAATGTCACTTCAGTTGACACTTCGACTGTGCAATATACAATTAAATCCTCACTACAAAAAGTACCTCGAAATGAATCACCCGTTACATACTCAATTCCTTATACTTTTGCCCTATAATTGCTTTATTTAATCGACAAAATGAAATTAGTGACATTTAGTATACAAGATGTAACGCATCCGAAGGATATCCGGTAGCAGAGAGGTAGAGGACCTCAATACCTATCGATCTAACAGCCATGTATGTTAGCCAATTTTCAGTTGTTTCAATGTTATTTAATTTAGTGTTTTTTTAGACAATTCAAATTTTAGTCTTAAGTACAAAAATATATAAATTTAGCGTGTTTTTCATTTGATTCATGTCCGTTTTTTCGTATCGTGTTATTTTACTGGCTAGCGTAGCGTAGGCTTGTAAAAGAGGCTTAGTCTTGGATGATGCTGAAAATTGCAAAGATAATTATCTATAAACAGTTTTTAATATTATATTTACAAAAAAAATACAAGTGATTTTTTTTTATCGCTTCAAAGTCGGTGTTGATGTTTTCGCTTCGGAAAAATAATCAAATATTATATTTTATTTGGACTTTTAATAAGACCAGTTTCAAATGGATACAAGAGTATGAAAGGCTGAATGTTCGTCTACTTTAAAGAACGAAAACGTAGTCGTAATCCTAATAGTTTGGCAGAATTTTTGTACTTTAGACTAAAATCTGGGTTTTCTAAAAAACACTGCAACGCAAATAACTTTTAACTAAGATACATTGAAGTTAAATCGATAGGTAATAAGGTCCTCTATCTCCCTGCTACCGCTTATCCGTCGGACGTGATATACTGTATAGCCGGGGAATTTTACAACAAGGGTGCTAGTACAGCACTTTTGCGTTTGAAACATTTCATTCTGACGTATTTGAGTGCAGGCTTAAAGTCTATGAATTGGTAGTTGCAAAAACAATCTCTTTATACAGGAGCATGCTAACCTGCGTTTCGAAATGCGGTGGGTATGACGATAGTGGTGATGTGGGACACTGTGTCCGGGCGAGGCTGTGCGTGCTGGTGTTCTTACTTTCAGGCCTCACTACCGCTGCGGCGTATAGCGGCGGCTCCGGTGGACATTCAGCGGCTGGTGGAAGAAAGTTTGGTGTAAGAAATGAATTACTCGCGTGATATTTTAGAAAGTGACTATTTTCCAAATATCGTTATATCTTTGAAAGTAGTGGGAATTACATCTGTAATTCCCATTACTTTCAAAGATGGCTGCAGCTCATTTTATATTTACTGCTATGAACAGTACTTACACAGTACAGTGTTAATAACACTAAATTCAGTGTTGTCAAACCTTCCATAATGTCTGTGATAACGTTAGATGACTAATATTCACCAATTCTAACGAAGACAAGCACCTGAACATACTGACCGAAGCACGTATCCGTGCTATGTTTTTCCAGACCGGTCGCATTGTAGCCTTAAAGCTTTAGGTACGTGGGGAAATATGGCCCAAACCAGAGTCGTACCCAGTTTATCTAAACATAAGGAGGGCTGTAGCTATGTAGAATAGTGTTTTTGTGTTTGATCAAAGATCCATATTCGCCTTATGTAATCACAATATCAAACAAGTTCTCGCCTCAGGCTCCGCCATATCGTAGCAGCTGGTTATAATTTGATAGGTATTTGTACAGAATTTATTGAAACCAAACATTAATCAGGCGTTTGGTTTACAAACACGAAGTAATTTATTTCATATACTGAATATTTTTATTAAAATAATGCTGATATTATCGTATTGGAGTAAAAAGTATATACATACTTACAGTACCGGTAAAAATAAATTTATTAAATTACAGTATGTACGCATACGCGTATATACTGTAATTTAATAAATTTGTAACAGAGTAAAAAACTACATACGGGTATAGTTGACTTTTGTATTTCTCGTGACGTTTTTATATTGTCTCAAATAAATTTGCTTTTAAAGAATCTACAGTGTAACAAATAATAACAAATAATTTTAAGTGTTTAAATGAAAATCTCACTAGGCTATAAGACTATTATCTTAGAGGTAACAATTTATCTAATATTTGATTAACCTATATGCATTAACTTCCCTTGATAATAATTAATGTTAACCAATTTTTGTCTACCACAGTTTGAAATCTGTCAATTTAAAAAAGAAAAAATATTAAATTTCATAGTTTGGTACGAAAAAAGTTAGTAATTTAATTTATGACGTGAACATTTACGCTAACCAATTATAACGGCCCTAGCAGATTTGCTTACTTTTAGATTTTATCTAGGCTGCATCGACAAAATAATTGATACAGCATTAGTTGTATCATGTATTTCGAACTTAATTCATCAAGCGTCCAAAAATAGCGCTCAGCGTGTGTAGAATTTAGCGTTTGATCGCTACATATCGGATTCTGAAAAGTAGCTTAGTCGTCGATCGCTGGTTATAAAAACCGGCCAAGTATGAGTCGTTTTCATAGGCGAAGGGTTCCTTAGCATTATCATTAAATAGCAGCAGACTAAGCAAAATATATTTATTAAAACATAAAACATACGTTTACAAAAATTTTACCATTCCCCACAAAATTGTGAAAATAATAAATAAAGTTGAACAGTTTTCCAACTACTAAAATAAGTTTGTTTTTATAGCATTTATATGAATTACATTGTTATGTTATTCGGTTTTTGAAAAAGTGATATATCTCAAAAACTGTCAATCGTATCTTATTCAAACCAATTTTCGTTAAAAGTTTTCTTTGACATCTACAATATAAAACATATATTGTTTCCATATATTGATCCAGATTTTTCAGTTTCTTATTTTTAAATTTAAAGGGGGCGGGGCACTTTTTACCGCTTTGAAAAGGCTTAGGTATGTCTTAAACAATCGACTTTGAGAAAAAATGGTTTGAGAAACCTCATTGCCATTTTTAGAGACCTTTCTATAAACATCCCACATGCGTAGGTAAGATGACTTTTTTGAGTTTTAGTTCCATGTATGGGGAGCCCACCCTAGATTTATTATTTTTTTTAATTTTGTACATAATTCGGAAAGCGGTTTACACATTACCCTTCTTACCAAGTTTTAACTCTATAGTCTTAATAGTTTCCGAGTAAGGTGGCTGTGACATACGGACAGACATACAGACATGACGAATCTATAAGGGTTTAGATATTGGCCATTTGGCTACAGAACCCTAAAAAGTAATCTAATCGGCTGAGATACTTGTAAAGTACAATTATCTGTGAAAGTGATGTAGAAGCTACAGTAAAAAAAACCTAATTTTAAATAAAAGGCTCTTACAAAATCTCCTTAGCATTCAGGCTCAATTTTGTTGAAATTGTGTAATATTAGAGACTAAGGCACATAGTACGAGTTTTATGTTTGCATGAAAACGTGCTGAATGCTGAAACGTGACAATTGGTGTGTGAAATCTCTTTCAATATTTTAAGCTAAATACAAAGGTTTTGGCTACAATTCCCGTATTGTAGAAAAATGTAATGAATTGAGTTATTTTTAAATTTTACTATCTCCTTTATCACACGACAAACAAATTATGACACATTGCATATTGTATATTCATTTCAAATTCAAAGTAGTAATTCTGTTCCAAATAGTCAAGTATAAAACTTTACGTTTCACTAAACATGGCTATGACGGTAAATGCTTTTTAATTAAATTTACCTTTGCTTGGAGGGATCAGGTCTGGATTACAATCGTCCGGCGATGCCCGTTTTTGTACTGGCTTTTGAACCTTGGGTGACTGCGTCGCAACTGGAAATTAAAGCTAGTTTAGCTTGAAGTTGTAAAGAATGTGAAAACAAATTTATTAACCATTTGATATGTAATGCGTTTATTTTCAGACACCACGGTTTTTTGAGTTAAAAATGACATAAAAAGGCATCGGCAAAGTTTGTGATTATATCAAAGGCACACTTTCTTCTTCTCATAAAAACTAGTTAACACATTAATAATCACCTTCATAATCTCTTGTTCGACGTCGGAGTTTCGTTACAATAAAAGCTAGGCATAGGATGATCGTTATGGTTACCGCTGCACCCAATACACCACCAACTGCCCAATTCATTTCCCACGTTTCTTGTGTTTCTGTGCAAAAAATACAATAGTTAAATATTACGAGACATATAACTAAACGTAGATCGATACAGTTTAGAAAGTTATTTTAATTTTTCTTTTTTTATATGATGGAGTGGCAAACGAGGAAACAGTCCACCTGATAGTCAGTGGCCACTGCCGCCCATAGACATTTGTAATCCATCCCAGATAAGACTAGAATCCTACCTGAGGTCGACCACGGAAGCGTTGCTACCCCTGAGGACTAAGTTAGAATGCTTCGGATAACTGAGTGTCCCTTACCACACTCTTCATACCAAATGACAGCAGCGCTTTACACTGCTGTTGTTAGGCAGAAATAGATGTGGCGGTGGTGCCGCCGGAGTCGAACTTCAAAGAATTCTACCACCTTCAAAGTTAAAATAATCCATAGAACATTATCACCTCCAGTTTCTTGTGATTTCTATAACTCTACTGACCCTACAGTTCAATACTGTTCCATTTTCGTAAGAATGCAAAAAAGGGATATGGTTTTAAATAAGTATTATTTTACTTGTACCTGTCGTATAATAGCAAATTTTACGTTTGAATTGTAAAAGCAAATAATAATATCTTTGGAATATAATATTAATGTGCTATTATTACCTCACTATTATTTAAAAAATCAAGAAGATTCTATTCGGAACATATAAATCGTCGTAAAAGAAAACAAAAGAGATTTGAAGACGTACTAAAGTAAACCTATATATTGCTGAACATTGGGGCACCACCGGAAAGAGTTCGCCGCCTTTACGCAGGGCCAAGCTTAACTATATGCGGCGTCTGAAGGCCATTAGGGTTGCACAAGGATGTTGTACGATATTTATTGAGACGGCTACCCTTCTAGCTCGATTCCCACTCTTTAATATCCTAGCGGACATGGATGCTACAAAGGCTATGAAGGCGCACCGACAAGTTCTGGTTAAATGGCACAGGAGACTAGTAGAAGAAAGATTTGTAAAACGATGTACTGTTGGTGCGACATTACCAAACTTCGAAGCCTAGGTGGGAAGGTGGGACGGAAACGTCACCTTTAGGCTGACACAGGCCCTCACCGGACATGGATGTTTCGGTAAATACCTGGGTCACGAGCGGTTAGGAATAGGGGCTCTGATCGGTCAATATTTGTGACCCTTTATGAGCAGTGAGGCCACCAAGGGGGTTTTAGTGACTAAGAACCTTACATTATTCGCCCTCACATAATCTTCCTCACAAAGGTCGAATATCTTTTCAAAATTTGCCTCCGAAACAAAAAAGATACACATTTCTAACGCACAGACCAATGCACTTACTGCATTTCGGCAATATTGTTTTAGAGTTTATACAAGATGTTTATAAATTTAGGAATATTGTTTCAACTATTATTTATTGATTTATTAAATTGCACCAAAAAGGTATGCATCGACAATCAATACAGATGCAGAAATAACACATTGAAGTGCTGCTAAGTGAAAATAATAACATAAAATAGTAAACGAATTACCAGCAGTTATAGGGATACGTGCAAACAAACATGCAGTCGAGATTGTAAGTGGTCACTGTCGCCCATGGATAACAAAAGCTAACTCAACCAAATAACGTATGACAACAGTCCTTCCAGAAAAAGCCAAAAAATGCATTCGACTTTTCTGACGGTTTTGAAATACCCAAATTTTGTTTGCCACTACTGTTAAGAATTTGATCGTACCAGTAAGTTTTTTAAGCAGATGCCTATATTTACTACTAAATACTTCCAAGATTTCCACAATCATCTTTTAGTCTCCTTATATTTTTCTAAAACTGGCCTATTGACAGAAAATTATGACACTGCCATATACCTACTGAGAGGAGAACCGCTGAGACGTCTTAAAAGTAGACGTTCCATGCTCGCAGCAAGTGCTTTTTATCTTTCTGTAAACGTGCAATCAGTAACTAAGATATAAATTGTATCATACTATTGACTATATGGAACATAAAAAAGAATGAAGAACTGAAAAACCTTTTATTGTAATATTTTGTATCTTTTCGTATTTGATTGTTCGTTATTTAGAAATTTCTTGGAAATTATGAGCATAGCTCATGTTAAATGCTTTATTCGCCAAATCATTCGATTTTACTAATAAATGAGTTGCATATATTTTATGCAATATTTCTTTTAAGAATAAAAATATAAATATTAAGTTTCATGGAGTAAATTTACCATACTTTATTTCATTACCTAGCTGCTTCGCGAAACTTTGTTCTCCTGAAATATTTAAGTTGTCTACCAAGTTGTGGTTATAAAAGCGCGAATAGCCTCGTAGCTTATTTAGATCACGACCGCTGTACATACTTACTTACGAGACGGTACAGATATAATGAGAGTAATGGTATTTTTATTGGCTGATGATTTCCGCCAACACTCCCAGTCATTCAGAGGGGAACACCAGCACATGAAATTCAAGCATGCGAACGAATATGAGAATGCATCTTCATAATGACATGGATTCGGAACTTTGTTAAAAATCGGTGATAGTTGTTTAGACGTTAACCATAAAGGTTATATTTCACTTTCAAGAGAATTTTGTAATACAGTACAAATTATGAGGATTTCATTGCTCGTGTTTTTTTCGGAGTTACAACAAAAGTTGGGCAGTGATCAGTGATTGTGTGCAAGAGCAATATTGGCGACAAAAATGAAGTGGTTAATAGAATGAATAACGATATTTTAAAACAGGTGCAAGGAGAAATGAAAGAATATTTGTCATTGGATACAATCATAGACACGGAACTAAGTACTTCACGTCTTGTCTTTTTAAATTCACTTGAACTGTCGGGTGTACCGTCACATAAACTTCAATTAAAACTAAATGTACCAGTAATGCTTATGCGAAATCCAGATACTTCTCGGGTTTGTCATGGAATAAGGTTTGCTTTACGAAATTAGGGCCGAATCTATCATATGTAGCCTATTTGCGTGTGTGTAATGTCCGAAATCTACACCTTTTTGCACTGGACGTAAAAACTTACAGCATAGTATACAAAAATATTCTATAATAATATTCGGACTTTTAAATTTTTTAATTGTTATAATTAAAAATAATTTATTTTTGTTGCGGTAAATACATTTAAACTTTTGTAGTAATTTATTTCAATAAAATCTTATTTTCAGTGTTACAAACTTCATTTTATGGAGTAAATTTTAAATACTGAGTCATATTGATTTAGTTCTGTTGGAATGAGTTAATGATCTTTGATTTTTATTTAAGAGCTTCAACGCGAGCGAAGCCGCAGGTAAAAGCTAGTAGTTAGTATTAGATACGGTGATAAGTTGTATAGGTGACCATTAGTGTCTAAAATAAAGATGCCGCATACCGTTGTTACCGTTTTATTGTTAAACCGAAAATTATTTGCATAATTTTAAAATAATTGACAAACGTTGGCGACTACTACGTAATTTCTTCTATCAATTGAGTGGTAAGAGATACATACTTTTTTTTCCTATAGAAACTCATCATGTGTTACTCTCAAACGGGGGGCAGCGGAGAGGATATGCCGGACTCCCACCGGCTAAAACCCAATAGTGTTCCTCTGGACGCCCTATGTCGGGATTGCGGATATGTTAAAAGCAAGCATCCGCGGTCCCCACGGCATTTGCTCACAAACGGCCCTTCTATTGTCTAAGTAGAGTTGGAGCTACTCCATCCTATCATCTTTGCGGTGCGCCCAAGAATAGCGCGCACGCCGCCACGAGGCTGGTTGGTTAGTTTGGCGCAGGCTACCCCCGTGTGCTGTGCCAATGATAAGGGAGACATACTGATCCAATGTGTTCCAACTTAGTTCTCAGGGGTAGCAACGCATCTTTAGCCAACTTTCGGTTGCTACCTAGAATTAGAAAACTATATTGTTTTATGTGATGGAGTAGCAAACGAGCATGCAGTCCACCTGATGGTACGTGACAATTGTCGCCCAAGGACATTTGTAATCCACCCCAGATAAGACTAGAATCCTACCTGAAATATCCATGAGCGGCAGTGAACATTTCTGATCTGGTATCCTGCATTCTCGTTTTCTACTTCTATATGATAAAAAAAAAAAAATGAGCAGCGTGGTAGAATGCGTTCCTGCCACCCCCAGTTGTGGGAGTAACTCGTACCCTACAAAACTAAGAAAAAGGGTCGCAGCCAAGCTTAAGACGAGTCATAGTCGTTTAGATAGTAGAAATTTATGATTCGACTAAGATAAATATCTTAAAAAAAGTTACATCATTCAAACAAAAACTGTCATTAATATAATTAAAATTCTAACTTAATGAGAAAATGTAATTAATTTAGAATGTTTAATAATAACGAACAACTGTTACCAAAAACCGTGACCATTTAAAAAAAAACTGATAAAAATAAAATTGTGCTAGTAAAACAACCAGTTTCATTTTGCAAGTCATTAAGTAAGTCGCTGAGTGCTTTTTGCAGCAAAACTAATGTGCTCAGAATGTGTTATCAAATATCTAATTTTATTTAACGCTGTTTTTAATATTTCTGCCTTGGTAACCAAGTGCAGCTAATATAGCTATTAATAATATATACATTTAATTTCAAGTCCTATCACGAATTGAAGATAGAAACGAGTATATATTCCTCAAACCTTGATGCTAATTTTATGAGTATATTTTACAAAATAGGTATGGTAGTACATCAGAGTTCAAAACACACAGGTTCTTTTATGCTTTACGTTTTGAGGAAGTTTGTGTGCGGGGGAATTTTTATACATATTTGAGTCAGTAGACTGATAAAGACTTATGTAACTGTATGTTATTCATTTATTTTGTAGTCTTAAACAAAATTGAGCAAGGAACTGAACTGTGTTTGACACATTGACAAACAGCAAGTTACCGAGAGACAAAGATATTTGCGGAAATTTCCAACACCACCCTTAACATAAGATCTACTTAACCAATTACTAATAAAATTTATTAGTAACATCATGTTTTTATTATTTTGTAAATAATCTATGTATATTGTGATTAGCAACTGTGTGGTGAGCATGAAAGAAATAATATACCTATAGAGTAATTCGAAACGACGAATACGACGTTTTATTTATTGTTCAGTCTCTTATTCGGGACACATGCTACTGAACCACTATATATAAGTACATATGTAGCACAAAATGAAATAGCTGTCTTGAAAATAAAAAAGTCTCACCTGTTCTAGGGGATTGCTTTGAGGCTGTTTTCACAATGAATTTTACGTTCTCGGAGCGCCCTCTAGCATTAGCCGCGTACACCACAAGCCGTAGCCGTCTTTTGGCGCCCAAGCGTCTTAAATTCCAAACAGCTATTCCATTACTAGAATTTACCACTAATCTTTCGTTCGCCCACACCTCCGCTAAGTACACGTTTTGGAGACCTCCGTCGTAACCTGTAAAAGAGTAAAACGTGATAAAAGAGTAGAACAGATTATACTTACAGAGAGAGATAGATATTTACATTTAAATTTACGGATTTTTAACCGACTTTCTTCTTTCTTCTACGAATGAAGAGATTATCTATTCGTCTCGTATATATATATGTGTGTGTCCGGGGATAATTTCGCGATGCTTAGACCAATCGACACGATTCAACCGTCATTGTATGCGGCCAGTTTCACAAGGAGTTCCATTTCAAGGAAATATGAATATTTTTTTTCTGTCTTTCCAGAAAAATGGAAAAACTGTATTCTTATATCTTCAGTAACTCAAGTATTTGTAGAGCCATGTCAATTGTCTTTTTTTCACTTGAAAGGAAATTTTGTTGCGGTACTTTCGTTTCCAGATTAGAACGACGGCTTATGAGGTGCAACTCCTGAACACCTCTAACACATTTTTACATTAATGATGATAACTTTGTTTCTGCCTACCCGACGCTCATGAAACTTGAGCTATTTTGAGCAGGCGCTGTTTCGTAAATAAAATTCGTTAGCCTATATGTTGGTGTATCAAGGATACGCGTGGAAATTTACGTTATTTTTTTTTATTCGTTGGAGTAGCAAGCGAGCATGAAATGCGTCGCATAACTCTCACTTAGCACACCCTGCAAACCAGAAGACGGCAGCGCTTTACACTGCTGTTATTATGCAAATGTAGGTGTGGCGTGGGTGTCGTCGGAGTCGAACCACAAAGGGTTCTACCACCTTTTAAAGATTCAGCTCTCTAATTGGACACGATTTACGTGGTACTCTAGCGCAATATACGTTGAGCGCCGAGTTCGGAACTAAGTACTAAACCACAATTTCTTTAAACTATTTTTTACTTTTGAGTGGCATGGAAGTCGGTTTTTATATTTTTGTTGAAAGTATATTTTCTTATTATTTTTTCGCGTACATGAATAAATGCGCGATTAGTGTGCACATATATATAAATAAAAATTGGTTGCAATTGACAGATAAATAGCGGCAAAAAGCAGTGAGATACTTCTTCTGTTAACTGTTAAAATTAGAAAATTAGTTATTCCTAAAATAAATATATTCCTTTGATGTACTTAAATGATATAACGTAAGTAAGCACGTAAACAAGATTTTAGACGAATAACAACGGAGGGAGTAAAACCGAAGTCGAGCGTGTGCATGGAAATGTGTCAGTTTTCCACTAAAAACGTGAAATTTTAGATATGAAATTTTGAAAAGAGACAAAAAGTTTTTATAAAATCGTTCATCTTATTTGATAAGATTTATTTATTTAACGTTTATGAAGCAATCCATGAGATTAGAAGATATAAATGTGAAATTTAATACGAGTAGGTATAGTAAATATTGTAACATAAACGAATGTAGTTTATATATTCTTTTAACCGACTTCCTTCTCCTAAGGATGAGGTAATTCCATATTCCATGCCTATTGGGGTGAAATTATGATTGAAAATTGAATTGGCGCATAGTTTTCCTAGAAAACTGGAATGAATATGAATTCTTATAAACTTGAATAACTCGAGTATTTGTGGACCGATTTCAATTTTGTTTGTTTCATTTGAAAGGATTCTTTGCTGTAGTACATACCTTTCTGGAAATGGATATGGTTTAAATCGACTAGTTATAGGGTGGAATTTCTGACTTACCCCAACAGATTACTACATAAATTACGATAACTTTGTTATAACATAAGTTAAGGCAGGCAGGTTATAGCCGCCTATGAGCATTATGTAATTAATCCCAAAAAAATATTGTTATATTTTTTTGGGATTAATTACACACATTTTTGGGATTAATTAAAACTGTTGTTTTACTTGAGTTTGACCATAAATTCTTTACTACGCTTAAAATCTAAGTTTGATAAAGTTACACGTTTTAATGAATTACGCAAATGAATAAGGTGAACAGTTAATGGAAATTACCTGGTAAACATGTCAAGTCAAGCGCATCGTCTGTTAAATTATAGACTGTGCAGTTGGTCGGCGGGTCGGGACGATTAGCTGGTAGCAGAGTGTACACGCACGGCGCGACTTGTCGTCCCGCCAAATTTGTAGCGCGACACGACAAAGTGCCATAGTCACCGTCGGATACCGGAGTGTAAGTGAGCACTGATTTTCCTTCTTTAGTTTCTGTTGTAAATCGGTCCTGTTGAAATTTTACTTTAAGTAGGACACGTCATGAAATTTAATTGTATTTTTATAATTAGGTATTTTTATGGTTCTTTCTCTCTACGTTTTTGTACTATTATCTTAACTCTTTAGCTAAAGCCATCTTATTTGCCTACGGTGAATGAAGACTTCAAAAACCGCGGAGATTTAAAGTAAAATAGATTAAATAAGTTTTGTTTTAATTCTCTACTTGTGATACAGATAATCGAGTTTCCCTTGGACATCAAAAGTAATCCAGGTAGATAAAAATCGGTGGAAATCAGATGTTAGGCCTGTTCAAGGAAGGATGGTTGGTAGATGTGCGAACAAGATTTTCTTATATATGACAGAGTAGCAGACCAGCAAGCAGTTCAACTGAGGGTAAGTGGCAAAGTCCCATGCATTTTAGTAAACCACCCCAGATAAAACTTGAACCCTACTTAAGGTCAACCACAGATGCCTTGCTACTTCTGAGGACTAAGTTGGAATGCCTCGGATCAGTAAGTCATCATTAACACACTCTTTAAACCAGAAGACAACAACACTTAACGCTGTTATTAGACAAAATATATAGATGTGGTGGTGGTGCTGTCGGAATCGAAACACAAAAGGTTCTACCATCTTAACCATCCAAATTTACGAGATGATTTGTATAATGATTGTGAGCGAGCCGGTCACGCTTGAATATTGAGACACCGAGGAATTGTAATTGCCGTTTTAAGTTACGTGCGGGGGCTCTGATCGCTCGTTATTTGTGATTCTAGGTAGATGACAACTTCTTGTGACTATTAATTGTGGTGCTTGTGGAAGCGAGTCAAAATATAGGAGCTACTTACTGTACAAAATGCACTATGCAAGTTTAGCACCATTCGTTCTATTAGAAATTCCGGGGTTTTACTATATTTAAAACGTGGCTATCAACGAGCTTTTAGTGAGTAAAAATCGCGCAGTTTCTCGTCCAAAAAGGTCGAGGTAATTAAAATTTCTTCCCGAATCCAAAAAAGTTCTGCGACCATCGTGCGCCACTCCTTTTTTATAACGATTTCGATCGCAAATCAAATTAAAGGCTAACGTGAAGTCGGACCTATCATGGCAATACTTGTTATTTCGACTAACTTAAAATACCTCATGTACGTAGATGCTTAAGAATATAAATGTAATTAGCACATAACCTTTCAGATTTGTGTGTAAAATCTACGCATGACAGACTATTTTGATTATGCCATGCTTGTTATCATCGCATCGGCTTTATATGAATTAGGCACAGGACAATAAACATACCATATTTATAAAAGAAACTAGCCTGTGTTCGTGACTCCGTCTGCATTACGTCTTTTGATACTTTATGCGTAGGTACTTACGAAATTAAAAATTAAATTCGTATTATTTTCTTCATAATATCATTCTGTTCGCATGCACATATTTAATTATATAATTATCTGACACGTTATGATGAACCGTAAATAAAAATGAACCTCAAAGATAGGTAGCGGAAGGTTTTTATGTTAATAAAATTCGTCTTGGTAGTAGTAGTTTTTGCATGATGCACGAAAAAAACAACAGCTTTATCATAGTAAATATATTAATAAATTTTACGTTGTTTATATTTAGTGTATATTTTCCGATAACATTTCCCAAATTTATAACTAAGCTTAACTTAACTTAAGTCCTACACTATTAAATTACCTCGCTTGTCACAGGAAAAATCCGACAGATAACGGCCGTTTACGTTTACGCTCATCTCATCACAGAGAATTCATAAGTGCTTTTGGAGTTAAAGTGTAATTGTATTTCAGAGACAGTCTAAGACAAAGAACTAAAATGAGTTCCTTTTTAGTTTCGTTTCCTGTATCAAAAGCGCTCTTTAGTAATTAATTATTCTGACTTGAGCAAAGTACAATTATCTTATAGATTTTTATCAAAATATTTTAATAAGCATACCTGTCCTGATTCAATTCATGCATGTGACATGAATTGAATCACGTCATCGAAATTTTGTCAACATTTTGTGTATTTATATACAAACTGAAACTCTTGGATCGTAGCCGCCCCCCGCACATGATCCGCAAGCCCAAGGGGAGATCTCCCTTTTCCGAACAGTGACTTAAGTAGTGTATAACAATATGTAATTTAAAACTACATCCCTAAGTGATTTATACTTAGTGATATTGTAGTTTGTTTTATATTTTCACAAGATATACTTTAAAATATTTTGTATGTCCTAATGAAAAATTGCCTGAAAAATATGTCTTCTAGTCAATCTGTATTGTATTTCTACCTGATGTCAATTTCTTAGTCAATGGACATATGACCAAAATATCAATAGGACAGGAGTCCTAATATCAACGTATCACGCAATCGTCTCGGAGGGTTAAGCCAGAGATCACGTAAGTTTACTTATCTTACCGAACTGTTTAAAACATAATCGGTCAGCACTACTTTATACTATCACTACAATGCATTATTTATATGCTAGTACTTCGACCTAGTTGCATGGATTTTGGTTATAGTAAAACTAGTGTGACGAAAACAGGGACTAAAAGATCTCAATAAAAGAATAATGGAACTTTAAGACTCAGGGGAACTAAGCCAACTTGTTCGTGCAACAAGGAAATGGGGATGCATCCACCAAATATGCCAAATTTATGTTCTCTCATGCCAATTACAGTGCTCTATTTTTCCTTATGCCCTATAAGTACCTATCGAAGTAGAAAATAGAGCTTTGTTGAAGAAGCAGGGATACTGCTTGCGTCCATAGAACGTTGCTATTCAACTAAATTTTATCATTTAAGTTACAAAATTCACCATATTAGACCTGACCTAAACCTTAAGAAGAATCGCGAGAATGCCCTTGTTTCGCACTCTATGTTAGCGTGGTACCATTGTACTTAATTCCTTATAAATATAAAAAAATCTAACGCACAGCATCCATTTAGACCCCAAGAAGTTATAAAAGACCAAAAATGGATGCGCCCGTTTACCTTTTGACTCTAAATCTACTCTAGATTGAGCTAAATCCTTTATAAAAAAAATACATGTAGAATCACTTACAGAATCCACCTTGATGGACCCTAAGGAGCTGTTAAGGACCCAATCAAAGGTGTCTGGAGGAGGGAAAGCGTCCACTTCACAAACGATGTTCGCTTGCTCCTGCAGCGGCGCTCCGATTAATTTCATAACTCTGTTTTTGCACATTGGTTTATCTGTACAGACAAAAGTAACATAATATTAAAAACAGTTATGTATATAGTTAACAGTATCAGGCGTCACGGGAATTCATCTGATTTTTTAAGTTTTGTTGCACTTATAGTTAGACATGAATGGTCACAAGCTCAAAGTTTAGTAGTTTAGGTAGGGAGGTAGCAAGTCACAGGCACTTACACATAATTCTCATTTCTACCGGTGGGGATTTTCCGTCACCCTCCACGTTGGAGGCGGTGCACGTGTAGTTGCCGGCTTGGTACCGTGAGATGTTTCGTAACGCTAGATTCGTGTTTCCAGATATAATCACACCATTAGATGGATTATGCTGAATTATAACGCCCTGTAAATAACGAACAAGGTTATCCACTATCACTTAACATTATTTCGTAAACAAATAGCTCGAAATTGTACATCGGAATACCAGAATATAAAATATTTCATGATTTCTAAACCGACTTCCATCTATCTATTCGTCGCGTATAGTTATATATTTTTATGTGTGTCCGGCGATTTTTCCGCGATGCCGAGATCGATGGACAAGATTCGAAAGTCATTGTATGCGGCTAGTTTTACGTGGAAATTTGAAAATTTTGATCCATTTTTGGAAAATTTGTAAAACACGATTTCTTACTATCCTGAATAACTGGAGTAATTGTAGGCCGATTTCAATTTTCTTCCCTTAATTTAAAAATGTATTTTGTTATGGTATATGGTTTGTTGATAAGATCTTGGAGTTATTGGGGGGAACTTTTGAGTACCAATTACCTAATCTAATTAACCCCCTTCCTTCGTAGAAGAAATTCAGTTAAAATGAACTTCAAATTAATTTAAAGCCGGTTTTAAGTTGATATGACAGGTTATGATTACTCAACTAACCGCAGGGACGCGTGTATAAAGTTCATAGCACAAATTCAATTTCCGTGTCGAAAATAGACGAACATCCATCTTGGGTCAAAAAATTGCTGTAATAAAAACCTTTTCGTCAGAAACTCATCAAGCAAAATAGCGGATACTTGTCCTTATAGAATATGTGACTATTGCAAGGCTAATAATCTTTTTTAATGACTCTTACTATGTCCCACTACTGAATAAACGCTTCTCTCTTCCCACAACTGAAAGAGGCTTACAGCTAAGTCTACAACACACTATTTCTGTACGGATTGGTGGAGTGAGGCAAATCTATCAGGTTGTGTTGTACAACTGGTAAAGGCCTTGAAAATGGCTGCAGTTCACTGTTAATCACCGGAACGACAACTAAGTTTTTCAGCTTAAGACCTAGTCCGGTCGTTGGTTAGGAAATAAAACAAGAAAGCGCGCATGATATGTAACCACTAATGTTAACCCATCCAGCTTAAGAACGCGCTCGACGTAGTTCAACATTGTAGATACACAAGCTGCGAAGCTATGCGTATATCGCGTAATTTATTTAGGACAAAGCAGTATCTCTATTTAGAACAGGGTAGGTTAGTATACTCCCTTCGTATTCAAATTTTCACCGAAACGGAAACGCTTCAAGATGCACAAAGAATAATCTATATAATGTATGTATGTATATTTATAGCTGTACTCAAACACGTGAACTAAGAACTCAAATTTCAACTGTTACACGGAATATAACATCAGTTGAGTAATGAAAATTTCACGCAAGATTATGCAAATGTACATGCAAATCTAGGAACGTTAGCACAACTCTGACACTGTATTTCGCGCGAACACTTCTAACGAAGTGACTAAACAACTTATATACGGGAACTCAATGTAAATTTCTCCTTAATTGTAGGTATTAATGGTAAGGTATTGTCAATAACCTCGAAGGAAAGAGCTTCCGCCTCGTAAGAAGTAGGAGGTCGTACACGAACTCCTACGTACAATATGAACGTACCTACTGTTTTGAAACTATTAATACTATTTTGCATATTTGCACTTTATACATATTATTTCAATTAAATTACAATTTGGAATCAGTTAGATCTAGAAACTCATTGTCACAACACGTGTACTTAGTAATTTTGTAAATCTGTAGAGTATGTCGTGCAGTACAATAAAATAAAATAAAACAAAATATTTTATTCAAAGTAGATCTTAACGTCAATAATTTACCACAACCTCGCAAGGTGTTTTGTTATAGAAAAAAAGCTGTATAAACACTCCATAACACATATCTTTTAAATAACAAAAAATAAAAGTACATAAAATGTGGTAGAACCCTTTGTAGTTCGACTCCGGCGGCACCATCGCCACACTTATTCTGCCTAATAAAAGCAGTGTTAAGTGCTGCTGTCTTCTGGTGGCAGTTACCACCGACGATCAGGTGGACTACATGCTCGTTTGCTACTCCATCATATATATATAAATGTTGTCTTATGTTAATGGAGCAAGTGGAGCTGTAGCTCCTTCACTTACAAAATTTTCTTGAATCAAAAATCAAGTTTTATTTCAAAAAGATAGTGGATAGTCGACATCTATATCACGCCCGCATAACATTACGTACGTACTAAGTTCACCAAAAAAATATTTAAAGGCAACAAGTGTTCGTAAAAGACTAAATATCAAGTTGTTCGTTATTAATCACGTTAACAAAGTCGTAACCATTTTTTTAAGCGACTTTCTTCCTTAAATTGCATAGTTAAGTTTATCACAAATAATGCATAGTTGACGTTTGCATGGCAACACAAGCACACGCATTGTAGTCGTATCGTAGAGGTCTTACTTCAGACATTCTTAATCATAGCAACATCGATGATTAGTAGATCAATACAATTTTTTATGAGACTGAAATATTTCGGGGGCGCTTATGTATAAACTTTCACTGGTATTTTTTCTTTTATGGTCGGATCAAATATACTTACATTGTGTTCCCACAACACTTTATATGCAGGCGGGTAGGCGTCGACCACGCAGCCGAAGTATACGTCGTCACCTTCCTCGATGTCGTTAGGGTTCATCTTGGCACCGAGGTGCATCGTCGTCTCGGGCATGTCTGTTGAATTATTCATATATAAGACAAATGTTAGTGCATTTATTTTACCAATCTCAAATGATTACTAGTGTTACAATAATATTGATCCAGTGCAAGTCAAGCTCGCACATCAAGTTTTATATACCGCCAAATTTCTATTTTCTTAAAAAGGATTTAATATGACCAAAAAGTGCAGAAAAGTACTATTTTGCTTGGTCACCCTACCGGTTCAGTTTTTTTTATTTTTTGCCTTTGTTCTTATAGCAGCCATAGTAATACACACTCTATGGGCATTTGAAATGTCTATCTTATATTATTTAAGAAACAAAGCCTTGTGACAGACGGACAGACAGCGGAGGGTAATGAAGTACCATTTTTAGCCTATGAGTAAAAATCCTAAAAATTAAAATTGTGTTATTCAATATTCGCAGCGCCACACTGATATTCCTTGTCCATATGTGCCAGAGAAACGACTTTATTACAAAGACTTAGTTAATAATTTATCCAATTACAAATTGAAAAACGTATGAATTTGTATAAGAAATTGAAGTTACTTATTCTTGTGTATGTTCTTATGGTTCATTTTGGCGCCGAGGTGCATTGCTGACTCTAGCACGAATGTTGATTTGTTTATTGTGCAACAAACGAATAAATAAAAATTATTTCAACTTTTAATAGTAAGCTTTTAGTAACAAAGTGAATAGCAATACTTTTTACCAACAATACGATTACCGGTGCATGCATCTTTCTTGGTACACTTTAGCTATACTCGTACAATTGTTTCATTTATTATCTTCGACGCCACAAGCGTATGTTAATTTGCAGCATTTGTTCGTCTCTATTATAACTATAAACCACATTAATTATTCAAACGTTTGACTTCTTTGAACGCTACTTTGCTTGAATTTTTTTTTATATGTCGCTTTATTAATAAATTTAACATTGCTTGCTCTTATCAAAATCTTATCGCATAATAATCAAGAACTATATACACAGATTAGTTACTTAATAATTAGATTAATAAAGTTTAATCGTTGTATTACAAAATAAGTACTTATATCATCTCTGTATACTTATGCAAAGATATCCTGCAGGTAAGTGTACACAATTACTAGACTGCAACCGAAACATGGTAATGTTTTTAGAGTATGATTGTTATGTGTGCCAAGTTCTCTGATCCACTTTATAGCCTAAACAGCTTCACGAATTTTTAACCGACTTCCTTCTACGAAGAAAGACGTTATTTATTCGTCGCGTATATATTTTTTTATATACGTCCGGCGATTTTTTGTGATTGAGAGACCGATCGACATGCTTGAAACACCATTGTATGCGGCTAGTTTCACAGTTTAGTTGTAAATCGATTTTATTTTTTTTTTCATTTCAAAGGAAATTTCGTAATGGTACTTTCCTTCCTGATATGTATGGTCTTATGATTGTATCGATGAGTTATGATGGCGTGTAACTCCTGACCACCTCCAACAGATTTTTACATAATTTATAATAACTTTGTTGCCTACTCGATGCTCATGAAACTTTTTACGTGCATTTAAAGTCTTAATCAACGTGATATGATGAAAAATTTGACCTTCAACTCTTGAATCCTAATAATATAGAAGTATCTCGTGCCTAACCCACATCAACTAGCTATTTGGTGCTTAGGTATATTTAATTAAATTATATCAATCAGAGGCTTATGGTGATAAAATTGACTTCAAACCCTTAGACTGACGATGCAGAGATTCCTCCATTCTAAACTACATAGAAATCGTGTATATTGTTTATTATGGAATTAAATCGACGAATTTATTTTTTCAAAATTTATTACAAAAATATCGTTTCACAATTTTTGCACAAGCTTGACAGTTTCTTGCAGCAACAAATTAGCAACATATTCCCAAATATCAAATAACCGTTATACGCCGTTTCTTGAAAAAAAATTGCTAGCGTGACATCACGCTGGCAATGGGTCTGATTGCGCGCTACGGGCTGCGGAACCAAATTTGAGACCTTGAGAACTAAATAGCAACAAATTAGCAAGAAATTCCTAGAAAGGTTTCATTTAATTCTACTGACTCTTCACTGCTATTGTGATGGGGCTCATATTAACTTATTACTTATTTTTTAAAGTTTTATCTAATGCCGCCTTGTATAAAGGAGCATTTCATAAACGATTGTAGTTCAAACCTACACCAGTTTGAAATTAACGAGGCTAAATACAACAAAAAACCTAAAAAAAAACTAACTCGCTCTGTGGCTTTATTGACTCTGTTGTATTTGCTTTCTAGACTTCAGGCAGTCCATTCAATGTAATCAATATGCCTCTGTTTGAGTTTTAGAAAAAGTGCAACAAGGGTTAAACAGTATTGAGCTGCCCTTGTTTTGTAATAGTCCTAAAATATTCTGGCGTTTAAATAGATACCGCAAATATGTGTATTTCGTGTGTGAACAGGGAGAGGCAAGCTTTTATAGATATATTAAGTAACAGATAACATATTTAAAGTTTGCTGAAAGTTTTTTTTTTAATTGTAACTAGGTGTTTTCCCAGATCCGAGTGGCATCATTACTTTAACTATCTACATATTATTATTGTACGTTAAATAACAAACAGCAAATGATATGTTATAAAATAGGTTATGAAAAAAAAACGTATTCAATTTTATAACTCTTCATAACATACATCATTCAAATTTTGTTGAATTTTATCTGTGATTTTAAAATCGCTACATACCTGAAAAATTACATATTATATTGCAAATATATATGTAAATTTATAACTTAAATTTCACTTACAATATACGTTAAGTAGTAATTTTGTTTCAATTATCGATCCGTCGATCTTGGGTTGCTCCGCTCTACAAGTAAGCACTTGGCCATTGTGTTTTTTTGACGGCATCCATTCCAGCATAGATAGAGTTTCATTACGATCCTCTAGATCCTGTTAAGTTTTTGATAATTAATTTCAATAACTATGTATACCAAATCTTAGATCGTAGAATAAAAGACAATTGATTGATTTTTATGTTTTATTAGTAGTAATTTGTGTTAATCTTTTATAATAACTAATAATAACGTTATAATAACCAGGGTTACTTTTGATATGATGCATAGGAGGAGTGGTATGAAAGAGAAACTATCAAATAACCGGTAAATTAAAAAAATCATACTCCTTTCATTTTAAACGGCGGGTTAGCGCGAGAGTTGTTATTTGCCTTGGAAAGATTTTTTTATTGTTTTGTTAAGTTTTATCGAGTGCAGCGAGTTACTTATTTATGTGTAAATCGGTGTTTAAAGTAGGCTGGACATCCATAGATGCAAGAACAGAAGGTCAGTAAACTATGATTATATTGCAGACTTCAAATCATCAGATTATATTTTAAATCTTTGTATGATATTTATGAAAGGGACACAACAAACAGTTATTAATGGCACGTCTTCTTTATAACTTGCACTAGATTTTTTTTTACATTTTTTCAGATTAAAAATGCCACCTGAGAAGAGAACTTGTGCTGATGCAAATAAAATTGAGGAGGCAGTTAATGAAATATAATTAGTAAATGAAGTAGACCAGCGTTTCAAGTTTCAAGTATCATAGACTTAAAAGTTACATGTAAAATTGTTTTATTTATTTATTTAATACATGCATAATCTAAATAAACATGACAGATTTATATAATCTAATGCGCTTATTTAGCCAAAGAGCGTTTGAACATATTTACCCG
>DWRA01000684.1:0-22027 GCA_018250295.1 Spathilepia clonius | reverse complement strand
GTTGACGTTCAAAAAGAGTTCTGTATGAACCAACTTTGAATAAATGATTTTTGATTTGATTTGATTTGATTTGATTTGTATTCGCTTAAATATTTATATATGTATCTTACATGGGACGTCTAAGCAGTGCTTGAGTCGCTTTCATTGCCCAAAATCATGACTAGGAAAACGTCGAAGGAAATATACAAATGGAGTTCTCAACATTTGCCACAGGTAGGTATGTGAAAGTGTAAATTGAACTAACGTTTCAGAGAAGATCAAGCGGTATAAGGGTTGACGACCATGAGTAAATACCAAAATTCACCTCTCGACAAGCTAAACAATCAACAGCTTTTTATCTCTGTTTATGTGGCGCTTTAATCCGCTGTTATGTTGAAGAAGAGAAATAACAAGACCCTTAGTCATCTTTAAAAGTGAATAAGTTTATACCAAAACCGCAACTTTAATGTTGTGCGAAAGCTCATAAAAATATTTATTTGGAGGATGTCTGATGACGAACAAAAGGTTTAATGTGTCAGGCGCCATCAAGGCGATTTAAAATAATTCAGTATCTCGAGTTATGGTACCCACATCGACTTGATTATTTACCAGAGCTAAATACTTCAGTTTGTGTGGATTGCACTGTTGCATGTTGCATGTTTTTATTTTAATGAACTAAGTTAACGATTTAATAAATTCAATTCATTAAACTAGATAAAAAATTCCAGTCAATCGCTGCCTAATTTTTAACAAAATAATGTCAATCAACAAGGAAAAATAATGACAGTCTTTATCAATATTAAGATTTTTAGTACCACTATTTTATTTCCATATGTACACATATTACACAACAGTGTAATAAACTATTTACCTAAAATATTCATCATATCTTACATTGAAGTACAGGGAGTACAAAAGCCATGTGGTATAACTTCATAGCTTGAAGTATTTAACAGAAAACGCTTTTCGTAGTCCGAGTACGGAAGAAACTTCAGGACGGTTGACAGGTCGTTGACTTCTGTGTTTGTATTTGTTCAGGGAGGTCAAGCTACCGACGTCGTTATCTTTATTTAGGGCTAGGTACCAGGCGCGCAGGCCCGATTTGGCACCTCGCCGAGAGCCGGATTGTGCAATCTCTATACAGGTACATATTAAATCAGGAAAGGTGACGCTAGAACTATTAGACTATTCGCGTTAAAACACATATGATGAGTTGAAATTGGTCATTGAACATCTAGTTTTAATAGAAAAAAGGTTTAATCCTGTATTAAGTATGTACTTTTAAAATATTTTTCTTAGTGTTTTTTGTGTGATATATAAGGAAACGCGTTAAAATATTTCATATGTCTAGACACACCGATTTCAGTATATTCTTGCGCTTTGCCCGTTAGTTAATCCGTCAAAGTCAAGGTTTTCATATAGGTAGTAGAATATGGTGGAACAAACGCCGTACCTATCTGACATGCGGACGACTTCGGGGTCGATCCCGATGTTGGTCCGGTATTGAGAAAATATGTAATACTATATTCTATTCTATATTATATTCTGGGTCTGTCTGAGTGTTTTGTGCTCAGCTTTGATTAAATCATAGCACCCGCGACTCATGACATGCTAGTGCAATAGGTGCAGAAAACTTCGATATAACAAAATTGCTAGTAGGAGATAGTTAAATATGCAATGAAAAAAGTTGTATGCGCAGTGTCCCTGGACGCTAACGCATAATGGAGCAACTGTACGTACCAGTATCTGCTGCCAAAGATATAAATTATGGATGCGCTCGGAACTAGATTTTTCTGCTAAACTTGTGACATTCAGTGAACAATTTTATAGTGTTGGTTTTGCAGGTAGGTGTTGAACACAATCACTATCATCATTTTCCCAAATAATTCAGCTGAAGCGTACCTTCGAAAAGTCTGTAAGGGTCTGTAGGGTCTATTATTTATAGAAATCTGACTGACGAAATGAAATCTTACATTTGTCGCTTAACTATGTTTCTATGTTCTTTCGTATCTGTGATTATATGACAACAGCCATAATTCAGTGATTACACAGAATCGCAGTGTTTAAGTGTTGAAGCGCACGGGAGAGCGCATCCAGATTTTTATCTAGCTGCAGCACATTGTACTGCGACCCGCGACGCAGTGCGGATCCAAATGCGGAAGGAACTTGTATTCCACTGGAGGTCGCAGCCGAGAGGTCGCCGACCTTCGTGCACTACCTGTGTACTACGATACTCAGTGGTCAACCACGACTGTTTGTATTTAAATCACGTCAGAGGTCGCTTGTAAGGTCTTAATATGTCGAAACTTTTCAATCGGAACTTATCAAAGAAACATCGTTTCAACGTAAGTTAATATTAAAAGGCTTAAAGTTAATCCCAACAGGAAGACATCGATTTTATTAAAAAGAATCATAAGTACTTAGAATCAGCTTGCTTTCATACTCACAATGGGTACGGGGCTGAAGGCGTGCAAGTCTTAATCCCTGCGGAACTGACATTTAAATAAATAAAGATGTCTCGGTATTTGTATAAGTGGCTTTATACAACACGTCGTTGTTTAAATTAGGATAACGAAGCCTTTATTTTCTTGCACAACATCTAGAAATGTCGTTATGGTATGAATTACCAAACGCTAATCTGTTCATATGTACTAGAAGTGATTAAACGCTAAAGGATGTGGCAATAATCTGCCGCTAAATCGGTGAGATCATTGACTCCATGTTTGCATTCCTTGTTTACAGCGAGAGGTCAAGTGTTACATACATGCATAGATAAAACGGTGCGGTATGGCTCTGGGCGAAGAATGTGTCGATTTCTCGATCCCGTAGCCCAAGGTGAAGCGCGTCGAAAATAAGACGCGCTTTGTTTCATCCGAGCTGATTCGAATGTAGTTGAGAAATCGTATTCAAAGATCTTTCTTTATTCCTACACTTCTGAGATGTGCAGCTTACGACTACAGCTGTTGTTTGCGGCTGCCGTTAAAATATCTCTGCCCATTGAACCCCTTCTATTTTGACACTAAATATTTTCAAAATTATAAGTTTACGTTTGTATACATATATACTATTTTATTTCATCGTATTTGACCGTAAAAGAGCTACCATATTTAATGTAGGCTGGAATTTAATGTTGAAATAGCCTTTTTTATTTCGATATCTTACTATATCTATATTATAAATACTCTACAGACTAAACGACTTAGAAGTCTTAATACTAATAATGACATTACAATGTAGTTAAGTGATAATTCTATAATATACGTGATCCAAACCTGCTGAAATTGCACCGGCTACTTCAGTTTTCGCATCGTGCGCACGTTGTTGTTAACTGATACATTGTTACTGTTTATTTTAGTTAATTTCGTTTTACTTCCGTGTTAGCCGTGATTATAAATCTATCATCACTTCGGATTACGGATGTTTGAAAGTCTTTCGTATCTTTCCAACGATGCATTCACGCTATTTACAAAGATTTACCATACACAAATGTAACACAATGCTACTCCACATGATACCTACAAGCCTGCTCGTACGCATCATGAATGTGCGATCTAATAGTGAGTAGTGTAAGGAACAAGCTAATTGCGCTAATTGCTGCCAAACAGAGCCTGTGTTTACTACTTATGATGCTTAAACTATAAACCATTGTAATTCTTATTAGCTCCATCAGTAAGCAATCACACAGCCCTGGAATTAGTAAACATAACAGTGGTGAACCGCGTAAGGAATTCCTTTAATCTTTTCTGCAAAAAAAAATCTACGCATTCGGTATTTAGGTAATACCGAATGCGTAGATTTTTTTTGTTGACCGGCCGCGCACGATGCTCAAATCTCGATACACTCATGGAGGAGGCATTACGTTTTTCCCAATAATTGTTTATTTTAAACAATATTTCATTAAACATAGCAGCGACAAAATTTTCAAAATATATTCGTGATATACATATATACTCTTAATAAAAATATTGTGATAACTTTTGAAGAGAATCGCTCAATTATTATTTAATTAGGAGCAAAACACATCGTTACATACAACATCGCGTGCACCAAACTTTATCATTCATCACTGCTTTGTCGGCCGTTCAAACAGACAGTCTTCGAAATAGCGTATTGCATAATGCGAACCGCAGGCGAACCGCACACCGGGAAACACAAGGTGATTCTAGTCAAGTGTCGTATTTCGGGGATGTTGAGTAATATTGAAATGGGTGTTAATTGCTTGGGTATGTGATGAACTCATGTAGATGTTCTATAGTCTATTTTATTTTAACTTCTCTGTATATAAACGGGAATCTGTTTTAGGATTTAATTAAAAAATATATATAACATTAGTAACCATTAAGTTATCTTCCTATTGTTCAGTTGCTATATATGTTGCGTAGGGCTTTTTTGTGTAGAAAGAAGCTTTAAATATTTTTTCAAAAATATATTGGGTGTAATCACTAAAATAAAACTGCAATTATCTATAATCTCAGTAAATGTGACTCACAGTTTACTCCTTCTGAAGATTGCAAATTATATTACAGCATAATTTCTAGTGCGTAATGTCATCTACCGGTGTACGTACTTCAAACTTGAGAATTATTAATGGTGCTTACTGTTCTGCTGCTTGAAAAATGAATTAGTGATTTTAGTGAACTACCTAGTTACTTGAATTTCCGAACATTTTGGACATTTTGTCTTCGACCCAAAGATTTAATACTAAAAACAGAACAGTAAAATTAAAGTACATCGTGAAAAAGCATAATATACAAGTATAACTAAACGGTCTTTCACTTGCAATTTTCATTAAGTATGAATCCAAATTTTTGTAAACTGGCGACCCAGACTATTAACATATATATTGATAACACGAATGTTAGTTCGGTAATGGTGTTATAGCATGCTCGTAGATGTGTGTGGTCGTGTTGGAGATATGAGTGGCGGTCGTAAATCACGGCTCGTTGCGCGAGTGCACCGTGACGCAACCACGCTGCGGCTAACTGCATTCATTTTATCTTCGAACGTCAAGACGCTGGCCAACTGATATTCTTTTCTCCTCACTTCTTTCTTCTTAATGCGGACTGTAAAATGTCGAATGCCTTGTCGGCGTTTCTTTCCTAAAAACTGTAATGTAGATGTTTCGAAGACGTGGTGTTTAAAAAGGCTATAGAACCCATATAGTTTAGCCGAACAGGTACTTACCACCCCACACTTGTTTTTGAATGTAAAGCAGGTCTGTGCTTCACCAATTTAGCCTTCAGAAGTGGCAACGCCTCAGTGATCGGCTTCCGATAGAACCTATTCTATATGGAATTGGTTACAGATGTCCATGGACCGTAAGTTCAAGTTTGTTTACTAATTCAATATAAAAGTAATACCCTAATTAGAATAGAACAGCTATTTGATGTGTATCACAGAAACGTATCCGCTCCTGTGACCTACGTTGAAATGTCTGATCGTATGTCCGCTTCCCCAGGCCGTAGAACCCCGAAAATAGTAACTTTACCACCACGACCACGAAGAGTTTCACAATCGACTCACAGTGTGAGTCTGATGTGTATGTGTCTCAAACACAACAGAAGAAAATATATCAGACATTACCAAATGATCTAGTAGTTACAAATTTCATCCAAATGTACACACACACACATCATAACAGATCAAGACAGTATCCAAAAGCTTCTACTTGAGAAAATCTGTCAATTATTAAACGGAGTTTATAAATGGCGTTCCTTAATAAGCACATCAAATTTGCTTTTATCAAATGCAGAGAGATGAATCCATATGTCTGCGGTTACTCCCGCGTGCTCCCGAGCACCGCTCATAAATTACGCCTTGTTGCAACTCCATCAGTGATGCAACCATATCGTATCGGAGTACGTCGGGAGTGTGCACGGTGTCGGCGGTGAGCGGGGAACTATATTCGATTTTAATTTCATGTCCCACGTATTTCTCCTTAACTTGTATTCATTATTTTTATCTTGACTGGTTTTGGCGATTTATATGTATTTTCCGTTTAAGATTATTTATTTAAATAATGTGGAGCCATACCTGACAAAGTTGAGGATGCAACTATGAGATGAAACTTAAGTTTGAATAAACACAACTTAATAGTTTACTTTTATGTACGAAATAGAAAATTTAAATGATAATTTGAGGTAAGTACTAAACAGAAGGTGTATCACCCAATAATTACTAAATAAATATTAAAAAGTTTTTGCTGAAGTGCCGCCTGTTTCACTCTTCAATTTCATTAAACACATTTTAAAATTTTCGCCCTTTAAAAATATATGAAAACTTTTAGTAAATGTTGTCACAATACACTGGAAGCTTCGTAGGTACGCTCGCTGCGCGCGCCAGCGTGTCCCGGGCTGCAGTATCTGGTCTCGTAAAAGTTTAACAGCATCTATAAAGGCGAGTGCTGGGATGGCGCAGGCTCCCGGCTGCTGCCTCTCGGTTTATGACGCGTCCCATTCCTTCACATGTTACACATTATTTCGCAATTACTCTTTGATTGTGCTTGTAATGTATAACTTTCGATCGACAGACAGCTCTTGAGTTCTGTTGCTAACCAACATTTAAACTATTGGAGTTTGAAAGCAAAATTTATATTAACTAATACAGCCAGCGGCAATGAAGATGTATAGAATTTGGCCTAGAGACCTTGAACCGTTAATGCTAAGTTGCCTCTTCCTTTTTCTTGTCCAGATCCAAAACTATGGCTAACTAACATCGTGGAGGTAATTATTTTCATTTTCTGTTCATACTTCAATGTACTGTTAGATTCATACATTTTCATTCGGATAAATAGCATAAATATTTTTTCCTAATTTTTAACAATTCATATCAATGAATTTTGCAAGATGCACAGCACAGCTGATTGCAATCGGCCTTCTAGATAAATCAGACGGTACAATGGTTATGCGTACTCTGCGCTGTTTCAAACAATCTAATTCTTGTTTTTTAATAGAAATTCTCGTTTCACAATATCATGTAATGTGTATTGAATGCAGTAAAAAAGTCTATGTTTACAAAGATATTTTCAAAGACATTTTTTTACAAAAAAAAACTATCATTTTCTCTTTCTCCTTTTACTCCCGCATTTTTCCTACACTTGAAAACACGAGGCATGACGATAACAATATAAAAATATGTATCGTTGACGCTGCAGTTGAACTACAACATGATGTACGATTAAGAATGCGCACACCAAAGACTGTAATAATTCATAACCAACTTGAATATTTGATTAACAAGATATACAAAAGGAAACTGCAGTAGTTGTTCAAAACCCAGCATGTACGAAAGCCCTACTCTCTCTAAAATTATAGAGTCAGCTCACGGACTCAACTGAGTATGATTTTATCAATTTAGACTTTATTTATGTGCATGAAACCTGCCTGCCTAGTTCTAATTATGGGTGAGTTACAAGTTTCCTTATCGGGATTCGTTATTTATAAGGCCTATAACACTTACAAGTTCCATGGGAAAGTTTCAACTGTAATGTTGCTTGCTGCAACCAATTTAGTACTTGGCATTTATTATGCTACATAAAAAGGGGCAACAAGATTGTGTTGCCTAGAATTATAACGAATTACCTTTTTAATATCTTTGTTCATAAACATATATAATTTGATAATTGTCGAAATATCAAATCGTTGGGAACTCGTTCCGAAATTAACGAGATATCGCGCGTTTTCGCTCGTTTATGATATCAATCAGAACTAATGAAGAACTTTAGACATTTGCGAGGTCAATGAAATTTACTATAATGTGTTTTACCTTTGCTTAAAATGTTCCAACCGTTTAAAATATTAAATCATACAGGAGACAAAAAAATAACAGCGAATTTATTTTATTTTGGTTTTTGAAAAAATATCACACAAAAATATTGTTTCTTACTTTAGAACACACAGACACTAACATTTATTTGTGAGCTAGAGAAAATTAAAATTAGCATTGTTTCTTATTTAAAATATTTTACGTTTACTTAAAACGTATCATTCAGTTTCTTCCGCTTCAATTTCCATCTCTGCAACTAAATCAGTTTATAAGATATTTCCTCCGAATGCCTCAGATGTATTTCAGAGTAGATGGTATTGTTCAGTATCGCAAGATGCATGAGTCCCGAGTGTCGGTAATTGACGGCGCAAAGCGATAATAAAGTTACGGCTAATGGACAGCGGGCAGCGGCCGTCGAGAGAAAGGGGAGAGCTGATCGCGGCCGAGCGATAAATTAATTGCAGATTAAACCTTTCTTTCACACTATACTGAGTGTTAATACAATTTACGAAGATAGCAGATTTCACTGAAATATTAAATGAATACCACTGCGTAATTTAGCGCTATAGTTTTTATTCGTGGCCATATTTTCTGTCAACAAATACAGTGAATTAAACATCTGTTTCAGGGTTCATTATTACCCGTAATGTTGATCATACGCTTGTTTATACTTCTTTATACGTCATTGATAACTTTTATTACGTTAATATGATAGTACTAATATAGATTAAACTACTTGCAAAAATCGGACAAGTAACAATATAACATAAACAGTCCGTTTTTCAATATCCATGACTCTCGATATTTGACTCGTCGTGTAAGTATGCATGTATTGTTTTTTTCTGGACCTACGTATATTAACTTATAGCATATTAATATTCCAAACCTTTAAATTTACATAATAAAGATTTTTATACATAAAAATAATTTTATAAATGTGACATATTTGACGTCTGCTGGAAAATAAATCCGTTCTACTACTTGTGTCGCTCTGTGCGCTAGGCCCCGGGGCTCCTCACACTATCTCTTCTCCAAATCACGTTTGCAATTTCAGACAGCTAGGCAATATACCGTTGTCATAAGTTTGTTTCCAACCTAACGCATATAAACGTACCCTACCATATAGATATATCGACCCATAAATAATTTGTAGTGGGGATCCGCTGTCGCGCTGTATTATTCTTTGAAACGGTGACCTTCGTCACCTCAAGCAACAATTACGATCGGCGGCTGCACAAATGGGCGAGAAAGGGCCGCTCTCGCTCGCAGCTCTCTCCGCCGCAGGTGCCGATAGCATCGCGGAACAAGCGCGCCGACGTCGAAAGCTCGCCAACTCGAGAAATTGCAGCCCGATATGGTGCCGCGTCGGCGCAACTGTTGCCGGGGAAATGGAAAGTTCTTTATCGCGCGGTGCAATTTCTTTGTAGTTGGAGAGTCCACTGTAATGATCTCTTATATCTTATCTTCCCGCTAATCTATGTCAAGGTCTTTACTAAAGATAATGCACTCTTATAAAAGAATGAAAGTCCGCTTGTGGTCTTAAACTTTTTAAGGCCGCGTTAAAAGATTTAAGTAAATTACTGTTATCCATCTTCCCATATAATGCTCGCCCAGAAGATTTAATCACTCTTGTTAGTTTTCTTAAGCTTCGATCATTGATATTATCTGATTCGCTCGCTATGTTCGTTTGGTTATCTGATTGTATACCCTTTAATAATTCCTTTACGTATCTTATGTTCGAGACATTTCAGCTTACCATCCGCTCAGTGCGCCTCGCCCCGCCGGCCACGCGCGCACTGCTAAGCTTATTAGTCAGTCGCGGTCTTACCACACGATATGCCTTCTTCTACCCAGTTCCTTGCATCCTACAGGATCTACAAAGTTGTGTCTGAAAACGATGAACTCGGATCTAATCTAGGCTATTAGAGCTCATTGTTCACTTCTTTAGGAACTATATTCAAAATATGTCTTATATATGTATAAGTCTGCTTTACCATACCGGTAAAAGGTTAAATACAGGAGCATAAGCAGTGACTAAAGCAGAGATAGAAGTAATGATAGCTGCCGGTGTCGTGCCACGATATCTAAAGTGAAGAATTTCATTTTACTTCAGTACTTTTTATGTTTTTATAAATCATGGTCTTTGTTTCTTTGTATTGTTTTTTATGTATTTTTAATATAATTTGTGTTGTACTCTGTATTCAGTTCTCCAAGTTACGTGTTTAACGTTCTCTAATATACGATGGGAATTGTCCTTAAAGGCATCTCGAAACGACAATGTGAGTTCTCGGGAGCGATTGTATAGTGGCGCGTAGGTCGGCGCGGGCCGCGTCTCGGCGCCGCGCAGTAACTGCAGCCAGCTTCGCTGACTCATGTGAACGCTTTAGTTATGTTTCGTTTTTGTTTTATTTTAAATGAGACTCAATTTGCTATTTGTGAATTCATTTTTCCAAAAAATATGTGGTTATTCCTGTCATATATGTTCCAATATTTTTTAATACTTAAACAAACGCATAAATAATATATAATATAATATTATTATGCTAACATGCATATGATCTTTTAAAAGTGGTTAATTTTAAAACCAGGAAAAACAACTTAAAATTCACTAAACGATAGTTTAGTGTATTTATTATGATCAAACAAATGACTAATTTTTGTTTATCTAACTTACATAAATACGTAGGCAAAAGATTAACATTTTGTAAAGTATTTTTTATTACATACAAGCCTAAAAAATATAAATTGATTTTGACGTCCAACTTATAGTTAGGATTTAATCCTGTACTTGAGGCAAAAGGTATCGTTTTAATACTTAAGGAAGAGACAGTTTTACGACCATCCTTCATGTCACTATATACGATAGTATTAAGCAGTCTGATACACGTGAGGGGTTTAAAATAGATATAAGTTTGATATTTAACCGACTTCAAAGAAGGTTTTGTATTCATGAACAATTATGTTAATGACAGTATTCGCGTATAGTATTATTATTTTCTTAAAAACGACTGATCCGATTTCGTCATTTGAAAGCATATTTTACAAAAGAGGTAGCATATAGTGTATAATAATCTTAAAATAATTAAATAAATTAAAAGATTAATAGGATTTTAGGCAATGATGCTTTGAGTAATCGCACCAGCATCAGAGTGACAACAGCAGAGTGCTGCGTCTATTACATTAAAAATAATATAATGGTATGAAACTATCCTAAACATAAAAATATAAATAAGCCAAATGTGAAAAAACCCGGATTGTAGGACATCATACGTCGCATAAATCTGTCGCTCCGCACATAACTATAGTAGTAAGTATTGCTGCCCGTCTATACGTACCGATATAAATAAAATTGTTGCCAAGAAACCTTATCGTGTTCGTTAAGAGTTATTCACAACAACGCGAAGAGCTTTGAAAGCCCGAGCGTGAAAGCTCGCGAGTCGCGACACAGAAAGGTTCAGAGAACACGAACACTCTTACGAATAAAGTTCGTTTGACACCATTAAGTTGCAACTGCTGCCTAGGGTTGCCACCACCCCTGACGATGTAAGTATTTATTTATTATACATGTAGAAAACGTGCATGCTACTACGTGCCCTGAGAACTAACTTTAAAAGCCCCGTGTAAGTATATCTTCCTTACTACACCCTTCAAACCAGCAGAGAGCAGCGCTTAACATTGCTGTTATTAGGCAGGAATAGGTGAGGGGATGTGTGACGTAGGTGCAGTGGAACCTCCGTAGTCGACCACATTTGTCTACGAGGTTACAGTTTTTTTGTAAACAGGATCTACAAGTTTACAACTTTAACAGAATCTTAAAGATAGTCCAAAAAAATTCAATTCATGAAGCAGCGAATTTAATAGTTGCAATAAAAATGCAAGTTAACTTCTGCAACACAATATCTTTACCTGTAAAGAGCACAACTGATAACCCTATTCGACGCACTCAGCGTGTGTGTCGGTGCGCAGCTCCGCACAAAGCGTCTCGGCCCCCTCCCAACACTTCCAACTTCCAGCTTTACACTCTCCACAATACTGGTACTTAACACTACTAACAGCTGTTGCATTCACTTTCACCATATTGCACTTCACTAAGCTCACTACTTTGTGAACGTATTTATAGATAGCTTCATTAACTCAATAACAATATTTAATATTTCTATAGTTTAACATATTTTCGGCACTTGAAAAATTATTTAGTACTCTAACTCTAAATTTATTTTTATATTAAATGCAGAGAACATCTACTCTTAGTGTTTTTAGTAAACGCAAGGGTTTTGATATCAATATTTTTTATTAAATCAGACAAATACCTGGAAGTCACCGGCTGTACACACAAAATATTACAATGTGTTATGTTTACATTTGCAGACACACCATTTTACGATTCTATTAGCAAACGGTGGAAGTTTAGTTGTAAACAATGGAATTAGAGAGCGCTCAACAGTTGCACAACAAGTTCGAACGGTGCATTGCAGAACTTGCATCTGCAGTTCTGGGCAGTGTTGTTTATAGTTTGCAGTTCAACAATATCGATACACGCCTATTTCTGTCACAAAGGAGCTTTGTTATAGTGTTCTCAATTGAGAGGGTAAAAATAAAACTGTGAAACACTGTATTTATGTTTTTCCACAAATTGAACCACAAGGTTCTATTTTTATACTGTATTTTTATTGTAAGAGTTCCTGTACGTTCAAATGAAAAAACTTAACCCTTACGAGATCAATCTTGTGTCTCTCTGGCCGTCTGTCACAATCGATTGCTCTCGAATCTACCTTACCTGTAACCTGTTACTTTTCTGTAATCCAAGCACATGGACAAAGGATAGAAGGATTAGATAGTTTTGGTCATCGTTGCTGGTTACTTAGGAAGGGCAGTTAGCGTATCCCGGCTATTGGCGGCGGCCTCCTGCTTAATACCTTCATAAGATGAGTTGCCGTTTTTGATTCATAAATATTTGTAGCCCTACAGCTCGTGACTCTTCGCTCAGTGAACATCATTATCATAATTTATTCAGGTCTACACCTAACACGTAAAAAGATTTAAAGAAAAGCTATGTTTGTGGTTCTCTATTAAATCTTGTCAAATTATAGCGCAGAAAACCCCCCGAGGCCTGCGGTCTATAAATAATCTGCAGTATTATTATCCTTCAATTCGTTCGGGCAAAGATACGTATTATGCTACCCTTGCGGGCTAGTTGGAATGCTTCTTGCTATTTAAAGTTATATTTCTTATAAGTGTATTTATGTGTGTAAGCCATGTCTACTTTTTAGTATTTGGCATAGCATGGCATAGCATAGTAGTAGTAATAAAATCAATATTACATTACAAATAAACGAGGAAGTAATTCGCTTTACAGGGTATTTGTGATATCGTGCATACCACTACTATATTTACACACCATACTATAATTATTTCAGTTTTTAAAGAAAACAAGTACCTATTATACTTATTTATAAGTACGGACATTACGGATATAAAAAATTCGGATCTGGATGTGAATACGGATATAATTATGTAAGATATTATAAGGGATGCGGATACAGTTACGGATATGGAATAATTTCGGACTGTTCGATATTAGCGCGCAAGACTATTGCATCGTCTCCGTTGGGATAAAATTAGTCAAAACGTGGCTCAGAGCTAAGGTCCTACCTCTACCCGACATTATTCAAAACGTTTATATCGGATTCAGTTACGGGTACGTAGCTGGATAATATTACTATTAACAAGAATGCAGGAGCATTCAAAATAAAAGTTTATTTTACCGCGTAGCAGTTTCGGAAGTAGGGCGGTAGGGCGGCGGTGGCGGCGGTGGCGGCGGCTTACAAACATTTTACGATTCAATTTACGTCACATATTATTTCGAAGCTCATCCTTGGAGATTTATGACGACTTGTTTCACGTACACAATTTAGTACCAACAATGTTGTTTGCTGAAAATAACAGTCTTAAATCGAGCGTTCTATATTTTAAACTGCTTTTATGATTACAGTTAAACACGCCAAAGTTGTTATTTTTATTATTTGATTCAGGTTAAATGCCACCTAAGATTAGTTTAAAAACAAATCATAATATGTTAGTGAAACCGCCGTACATAAATCTTGCGTCCACAATGAGAATTGAATAGGTAATGACTAATTCCTATTATTAACTTTATGAGAAATCCATGTGATATTTATGTACAGAAAATAACTTAAGATTTTATAATAGCGTAGTTTTAATAAAATTTGTTATATATCAGATCCGCGACGTTGTGATACAGCGGTGGCTATATTAGTCTGCAAAAAAGTAATACCGGGTTAGATACGTCGTCAACTAGACATGTAAGTGTTGAATTCACATTTTTCTTCTGGATTTAAGTCTTACTTTAATCGTATTTTTACCGTCATTTCGCCCGTATGAGCGTATATTCTACTAGAGACGGACAACAATCGCGTCGATGGCTGTTTACGACTCAACTAAAGGTATTGTAATTTAACAAACATTCCAGACAGTTAAAAAAATATTATAACTATTAATGAGCATTTTGCAAAGCAACTGCTAGAACATTATAAATAAACTCATCAGTTTTATTCAATTGTATAAATACCTAAATCAACAGGCTGACTTCATCGGGTAGGCGTCATGATCCTCTATTATCTCAATTCCATATTAAATCTAGCATTATCCGTATATTAAATAAAATCCCGAGCTAAGGTGAGAGGTGATCCAATAAATATTAAACGCGCCGGAGTATGTAATTCGAGGAGCGCGTCGTCCGCGGGCTGTCTGCGAGCCGCTTACGACTTAATAATTCACCACTCAATATTCTTATGGAGCTTTTTATACGATTTCGCTTCTGAGGCTTGCGTAAGGTTTATTTGGCTTTCTGTAAACCTGGGACCTTGGTTGCTTGCTATGTTTCTTTATATATATACTAATGTTATAAAGAAAGTCAGTTTGTGAAGTCACTTCAAATAATGAAATTCGCAATTTGTAAACGCTACACGCATCTTATAAGATTGAAGTGACAAAGCAATCTCGTTAGCGACAATTGAAGCGAATTAGTAATTACTACAACATATTTAGAACAGCCGCATCGTGTGCCACCATATTTCGAAAGGTGCAGTCCGCGGGTAGCATGACCTAGTTGTTATATAATTTATCCAAAACCTTTGCTCGGAACAGTCACAGAAGGTGCCCCTGGGTATGCCGCAATCCTAGTTTAACAAAAGACAGAAGGCCAGGATTCCGACAGTTGCTGGATCCGCAACCTGCCGATTCTCTAGCGAAAGAAGGCAGTCTAGGAAACCGGCAACGGTGACCAAAACCATACCGCCCTTCCAGCTCAATCTTTTTTCCCGATTGAGGCTCGCCACCGAAACCCGGTAAAGATGAAAAGGTCGCTAGTGCCAAAGGCACCAGCTTATTAGGACAAAAAATAATTATAAGCAGAATTTTGCTGCGTTCTGAAGTGCCCAGAGCAATGAGCTGAGATTATATGATTTACTTAAATCGTGACGAATCAGAGGTCACTCGTCTTATCGCCGTCACGTCTAGCGACAAACGCGATAATCACGCGAAACTCTGTAAAACCACAGCAGCTACCGTTTACAGGCAGTTTTTAACAAAGAAATACATTTATTTAGGTTTTTAGTTTGCCGCTGAAATAAATGTCTGTTGTATCTAGAGACCTGTCAGCATTATAAAAACATATACGTCTTTTGTCATGTAATTTTTTTTTGTGAATAAAACTTTCACTCATTAATTTCGTAATACTTGGTCGAGATTAAACATGATTATGCATATTCACTTAAAGCACGAACATATAAGGAAAATTAAACAAAAACACGTACTTACTATGAAACTTATTAATAAAGGTTGTGGTGTTCTCAATGGTAGGTATGTAACAGGACACTTGCGAGTATGTTGCTTTAATTTAATGCAATAGATAAAATATTATTAATTCATTAGATAACACACATTCGGTTGGAAGATAATAAAAGAGAACCTTTCAACAAGAAGTGTAAATCAAAACAAGAATTATCCTTCATATCTCCGTGTGGATGTAATTTGAGAATCAAGTGTGTAGCGACAGATGTGATTTACGGGTGAACGCGCGACCGCCGAGGACTGCGGCGCTCAAACGGGCCCCGTCGCTGTGCTCGCAGAGGGGATGCACTCTTGTCGAAACTTGCATGAGTTGCAATCTGGGTCTGTGCTGCTCGATTACACGTTAAAGTGTTTTACTGAGTAAGCAGTAGATATTGTGCTTATGGATTTTGATGACTCTTGCTAAAAGTAAAATTGAAGAAGAAAGTTACGATTGTCTTTTATTGTGGAAGAAGCCTTGAAGAGATTGACCACACTGCAACATTGCAGATGGACCAATTGGGTCATTTGCAATGTTCTATATAAGTAT
The DNA here is from genome assembly GCA_018250295.1 of Spathilepia clonius. NCBI lineage: Eukaryota > Metazoa > Arthropoda > Insecta > Lepidoptera > Hesperiidae > Spathilepia > Spathilepia clonius. Next base: position 5,883 of record DWRA01000684.1, on the reverse strand, counting down.
ATCTGAAAGATTATGAAAGGTCAGATTTATTAAAAGATTAATGATAGCAACATACACTGCGATTATGCAAGAACATTGCGATAACTTAAGAACATATTGTAATTCGTCCGCGACAACGTCAACGCTACTGATTTCTGTTATATACATATTAATAGAATTCGCGTTTCTGTGTTATTGCTGTGACAATACTGTATTCTAGTTATAAATATGACGAATGTGACATATCCACATGGGGCCCGCCAACATATCCATAGGGTTAGAAGTCCATTACATAGGGTAAATTGTATCTCACGTTGCTACTTCTAGTAGGATACCAAAAAATATAGTCCAGATGGACCACAGGCTCGTTCTTGCAAGTTCCATCGTATGACTGGCTGCCGCTAGCGAAGGTGATTAAAAATAATTTTTAATTAGGGTAAAACTATGCGTAGAATAATTTGTGAAATCATTAAAATTCATGCGTTCGGGGCACTGTGCCAATACCAGACACTCCGTGTTCAACCCTTGTTTAACATCAACCCCTAACGACACGAGGGCCGCGCAGGGTCCTAAATTATTGCGCTTTGTTGGGCGCGATGAGTAATTAATACTCAAAATTTTGATTAATATTAGTGCATTATATACTTTTTATAAAACTAATATTAAAAGAGTACATGGTATGGTATATTATTTACGTTTAAAAGGACCTCTATAAATACTCTACTTCTAATACAATAGGATGATTTATTTTTGTATGCAGGTCACCATTCTGATGGTAAATGGTTGCCGTTGCCCATAAAAATGTTCAATCAATCCTAAATACGATGGATGTCCTACTCCAGTCGGCTACGATCCTGTTGTTGCCCCTTGAAGACTAAATTTGAATGCCTCGTGTATGCAGGGTTTTCTGAAAAGACAGTCTACTAACTTCAATAGTAATCTAGTGAATATAAATGGAAAACCAACAATTTGGTACAGCTTCACTGTAGACAATTCTTTCATTTAATATTAAAACATAGTGAAGCTTAGCAACATCTAGTGAGATTAGTCTAATATCTCGTTGGCACGTGTCCGACTCACCCCGGCCGACCCTCACACCGCCACCGTTGGTACTGCTCGAATCTGGAAATCTGGATACATTTATATTTTTAAATAGTAAAAAAAATCAGAACTAGAATTTAATTTGTAATTGCCCCGTAAGCAACATACCTTTTAATACATTATATCTCGTTAAAACTAATTTAATGCAAATATACAACGGACATGCACACTACCTGATGTTAAGTGGAGTGAATTTCCACAACTATATTGTACTCACATACATAAAAATTAATAGACAGGCATAATATAATTAATAATTAATTATATAATGAAAGTCAAATGATTTGCAGCAGACACTCAAGTTGCGGTTACGTGAACGTTAGCAGCAGTTTAAATGGATCAGGAATTCTTGTTCCTGCGCTTATGTAGGTTAGGTATGTATGCAACATTACGGTCTCTACCTTGACATTACGAAATTTATTGTTCATTTAATTGCATACAGTATACATTTGACGGTTTTACTGTAATCCCTAATGCTTTTACAATTATATCTACATATTGCAAAGCTTAGTTACTTTGTCAAACAAACTAGATTCAAAAATACATAAATGTAATCTATAGATATAGTGACAAAAGTGCAATATACAATGCGGCGTCATATTGCAAAACTTTATTTACAAGCGGCGTCGCGCGTCGCGAGTCGCGAGTCGCATGTCGCGTGAGCGGTGTGTTGGAATCGCAAATAGAGGAGCGCCGCGGGTCAACGTACTGTATAATCTTAATTTGAGGGCTGCTGGGAGTTTGCTCTGAGCCTATATTACATTAAGACGGCATTATTGATGTGTAACCTGAGTATTCAAGTCACAGATTGCAAAAAAGTCAGATATTAGCACGAATCTCGAGAGAGAAATCGAAGACGCAAATGAAAAATAAAACCAAACAAACTTTAATATATTTTTAATGTAAATGTGTAAACCGTCTATTATAAAATATTTAGTTTTATATCTATTGTCACCCATTGCATAAATTAGTTAAGATAATAATCTTAAAGTAAAAAACAACTGGGACCTGTAATAACTATAATGTATTATGTTTTATATAATACATATTTCAATATTAATTTATCCCTATGGCTAAATCTAAGAGAGCTATAGCTTTCTGACTGCTCTATAATCTATGGCGGCATGTTATATGATAAATAAATTGTTATTAATATAACATGGAATCTCAAAATACACCTTCATTTAGTTAACAAGGAAACCTGAGGCATTCTGTTAAATAATGCTGCCAATAAATAATATTTATTTTATTATCATTACTATTTACATTGTAATCAATAAAATGACAGTAAGCATACTTCGACTATCATGTTATAATATCTGCTGAATTTTATGATAATTAACTGCGATGATATCGTCGGCGCTTATCCAGTTGACCCCACCCCACACGCACGCGATTTTATGTTATTTAAGTGTACCTATATCAAACATCGTTCTGCATGTTTTTCAAGGGCTCATTTTAATTTCCCTTGCACGCGAGGGTGTAAGTCGCGTGTAACATTCCCCAAGAAAAATACCATTTGACGGTGGAGGTCGTAAAAACTCGTTAAGTGCTCACACGAGCCACCGTGACCTCGTCGGGTTCACGCGCTCAATTGCTACTCCTCTTTATTCATCCAAGACAATCTTAGGACATATAATGATATAGAATGTTTCCTTGCTGTTGTGTGACCTGGGCTAATCCAAATATCTATATTATTATCTCATTAGCTAATAATACAGATATTACTAATAGTACTTCATTTGTACGTCAACCTCATTAGGTTGACAGATTCTTTGTTTTTAACAACTAAGATAAAAGTACATAATATATAACTATTATCCACTACATACATTGACGTAAAATATTCATTTTCTGGAACAGAAATGTGTCACTTGATATTATTAATATTCTTACTCTCACTTAAGTCAAGTCAAAAAGTCAGGCCACCAGGCAATAGCCGTTTAGTACTTATACTTACTGCAATTAAGTGGACCTTCATTTGTTTAAAGAATATTTATTTAATATTTGAAAACGGAAATGTATCGTATCAATTGGAAATGTTTCACAAATTGGCTGTTCCTCGTTTGCTTGATATAAATAAGACTAAATAATGCAGTCCTTTCGCACACCGCTAACAGCCCGCGAGCCTCGGTATCCCGTCTTCAAGTGGAGCGAAAATGTGCAATTTGTCATGTGGCGCCTTGATGCAAAATCTTTTCGCCTTTTCCGCGAAGCACTAAAGATGATGATTGATGACACCCATCGCCAAACCGCTGAGGACACTACATCCTGTTCTCATCATAATTATAATCCTTGTAGTTTAATCATTTTGTATATATTTTTAATGTACTTAACATTTTGCTGTAGGTGAATACTTCATTAACTTTTTTGCAATACATATATTTTGACATGTGGTTCTTCAAGCGAAGTGCAAAAAGAGTGCTTCTACAAAGCCGGCTATGCTGGCGACTCCTCTGGTGTTGCAAATGTTCATAGGCGACGGTGACTACTTTCCATCAGGTGGCCCGTCAGCTTTATCGTTAGATTAGTTCATAAAAAAAATGTATTAAAATTTTGTTTTGTGTGTAATAAGTATATATTGATAAATAAACTTAAACAATATGCGAATCAACATGTTTATTTTTTTTAATAAATTTGTAAACAAGTGTTTCGTTTAATAAATCGTTTAAAATTTTTTGGCCAAGGGAGATCTCCTGCCCGGCTAGGTCATGCGGGGAAGCGGCCATGCTCCAACAGTCTCAGTTCGGATCTTATATATGTACAAGATGTTAAGAAAATTTCGATAGGGTGATTCAGAATACAGCGGCTGCATCTTTAGATGAGTTGCGGAAAGACGCCATATTACCTTCAATTTTGAATTAAAAATATCCTAATTATTTACGATAGAGCACATCATGCAACATGACGAACATCATGCATTTTAAACATTTAACGGGCATCACTTGATTAAAACATACTCTACTGCTTCTTTCATATGTTAATTATTTCTTGATTTCACTAAAAAATACAATTACCTACACTTATTGTACTTAAATGTAACAGATACGCAGGAATTAGATCGAAAGAAAGTTCATTTCGACATGCAGCATACGACATACGTACAAATGGTAAAGAGCAATTATGAAGATAAAAAACTACCGATAACAAAAAAACCCGATCAACACATTAAACAACAATTTGCAAGGAATTCAATAGCATATTAACATGTTTTATAATTGTGTATGTGTAAGGTATTCGAGCTAGACACTCAACATTAAATACAGTACTATAATACATACATGTAAAATTTACTTAATTTCTAGTCAGTAGCCATTTACATTTACTGTGCCATTAACATAGTCTCAAAAGCAATTTAAAGTACAAGAACCCACTTAAATGGGTTGCAAGTGGTCGGTGTGCCCCCACATCGCTCGCCACATCAAACACACTCGTCTTAGTTTACTGTTTGTTCGTTTGTAAATTACAATGTCTTAACAAATTTTCAAACATCATGCAACAGATAAAAATTATAAGTAGGCACTACTTCAGTACCGACTTATACTTCCAGTTACTTTATAATTTCATTTTAATTTTGGAAAAGAATAAAAACAAATTCAGTGCAAGTACAAGTTAAAGTTATGTTCCTACGAGAATCATACAATATGGTTTAAAGTATCTTTTTACACGATACTTTTCGACGCTAAATCCGAGCACAACGTGTAAGGATGGAAAATCTATCTCAATAATAAATGAACCGCGGAAGTAATAAAATATTTCGGTCATGACCTCACATCGGAAATGGTTCACAGATGTAGCGGCATTCAACATCACTACTTGAACACGTTATTCATTATTTTCAAAACGAACACTTGACGCCTGAATCACACGTTTACTTTCAAATGAAAACACTTGAAATGTGTACAGTCAGCTGTAAAGTATGTCCCTTTGGTTTATTACATTTTTAATTTAGCCGTTATAGTTAAAGACTAAACGTTCATCTGTTTAAAACAAAGATATATATTTAAGGCTTAGTAATCACCTAGTTGCCTACCAATCAACTTAGAATTACTGATTTACTGACTACATCTAGACTAACTCACAATGAAAGCTTCAAAGCGAAGCTCTCTTTACGTCATTTTAAAGGGCCCAATGTTAGGATATACTCCAAAAAAGCTTCTAAAGGAAGCTCATTACTCAGCTTGCACGGTTGCACGCGTGTGTAAGCCTATGCCAGAGAATTTATAATTGAAGGACGAGTGCCACTTCGGAAGGATCTCCGGACGAAATATTCAAAGCGGCTATCAAATAAGGAAGAAAACTCCGTAAACGCTAGCCTATTTACTCGCTAAGAAGTCAAGGAGTTTTGATTACTTTTCCGTGTTTATAAACGATTACGTCCAGTAGGTACCTATTATAAACTCTTTTAATTATTACTACCGCCAGTCGCTGAAGAAAGAATAAAGCTTTAATGGATTTATACACATATAAATGTCAAATGGATTTCCCGACTTGTGCTCAAGGGTTATTTGGAGTGTTTGGATAGCAAACATAAAGGTGAGCGTACACGGGATAATATTGCGCAGCGGGTGGGGCCGCGAGACCGTCTCCGTGTTAGCTGGCAATCCCAAATGTTACATTTTCATGAGCAGATAAAAGCATTTAAAATGTCTTTTGAGGATTTTGAGATCTACAAATTCAACCACTTATTTTTCCAAGTGAACTAAAGTACAGAAGAGCTTAATATCAAAAATGAACTTTTTATCATTTTTCGTTCTTGCGGGTCCCTTAAGCTTTTTAAAAAAGTCTTTTCACATTTTCTTT
>DWRA01000683.1:0-22030 GCA_018250295.1 Spathilepia clonius | reverse complement strand
TACAGTATACAAAATTTTGACAAAAATGGCTTTTTCTCAAAACTGTCGTTGTGTGGATTGGTTCCTGTTTGCATAAGGTCCATTTAATGATCATACTTGTGACAATGTGTAAACAAATTAATCAGTTATATCTAGAAAACATCATGTAAAAATTGTCAGTAGCCATCGAGATTTGGAGCGTCTGAGACGTATGTTCTCGGCTTTCTTTTGTCATTTGTGCTGATATAACCGTTTACACATGTGTCACATATGATATTGAACACCGTGAAACTTCTCTGTATCCCAGTCATTGTACGCGTGTAAAAAAAGATAACACCAAGCACATCTAAGTTGCTCTAAATATAGAAGTGTTCCAGTTCAAGGGTAGCCGATGGCGTGTGTATGTAATCGTAACATAAACAAAACAAGTTAACTACATGTTTAGAGTATATTGACCCACAATTACATTACGTAAGCCAAGACGCCCGCTACACGGCTTGAATCATGTCTAGGACCATTTCTAAAAACATTAAACTTCGCAACAATTAGTATTAGTTAATTTGTCGTACCTTTTTATATACTAGTATACTTGGTTATACATAAAGATTGTAAAAAATGGAAAATAAAGAGGTATTATGGAAACATGAATAGGTAAACTAAAGTTATTTAGGATGTTTTTATCATTGCAAGAATCCATTAATTTACGCCAGGCCTTAGTATGAAAGATATTGGAAATCAGTATCCACGCATATTGACACTGTTGAAGTATTTAAAGTACTAATAAAACAACCAGCAAGATAAGTAATAATGAAATCAAAGCAAATATATATAAAACTTAATGTGCATAATACTAAAATAGCGTTTAAATTAGGAATGGGAGTAAAGCAAACATGAAGATATATCTCCCAGACAATCGGCCGTTCTATTGGTGGCCAGCATACAAGGGCTCGTTGTTAATAGTGCTATTAAATTAATGACATGTAACTGTTATAAAATGATATCCAACCTATTACGAGGCATAGCGGACGAGTAGTGTGGAGCTGCATCTTTGGAGCCGCCGCTCCACTTAATTTGTTTTTGTAAGACTTCACGCAGGGATCGTACTGATGAATAACATACCATTATATTCAATTAGGTCAAGCCAGTGTCAGGAGAAGACGTCTTCGGAGAACAATCGGAGTATTCACGCCCTTGTACCCAAGTGGTTTTCTTTTGAGAGCTTAATTATATGTGAACTCGAGTGAGGGATAGAATATCAGGTTATCTCGCTATGAACCTTTTAACAATGATAATTTCACATGTGATTTTACGATTACCTTCAAGATATGTGATGTGAAAGTAAACATAAAGAGATTAAGCATAAAACCAGTAGGTATGGCTAAACCATTATCAGCTAAAATTTGCGAGTTAGACAACAGATATCTCGCATTAACTCCCTATGTAACATGAAATAGTGCACGCTGTTTTGCCAAATGATACCGGTTTCATATTATCAGGTGCGTTATCAGCACGCATTTTAGGGCTTTGCGATCAGACAGACGACTGCGGCGACCGTCACGCTGTTACGGTGCAACGAAAGTGCGTGTTAATTGCTTACATCCTTTCCTTTGTTGGTGTATCAATTTAAATACTAAAAATAGCATCTGCCCCTCGAGAACTGGGCCCGGCCTCATGGTATAAAGTGCAGTATTGTGCATTTTAATGGGCTACGAAGCCACATAAGATGGGAGAGCTGAATTTGTTTATTACCCTCTTCCTTATTGAGAGCGTCTGCGCGAGATAGCTCTCTTCCTATGAGTCACTAGAAAGTTATGTTCTTGAACTAACTCGGTTCGAATAACTGGCTGTTGTACCTGACTGTAACTTCGAGTGGGAGGACCTGCCTCCACAGCTCTATGGTATATATTTTGAACATTACTTTCAATAAGCATTACATCTCATTACGGCACTTTTGGTTACTTGCGCATTTATTGATAAATGGTTGGTTTGTCTTAAAGTTTGTTATTTAAATATATCTATAGGCAGTTTTAAACTTTGGACCATTTATTTCGTTTAGCTACGTTTTGATAATAGATTATATATATAAAAAAAATAAAAATAAAAAACCATAATAATTAAACCTACAAAGAAAAATGTAAAGATAAATATGCATACCTTTAAGTGAATTAGGAGACAAGACAATTTTATACATTATAATAAAAGAAAAGAAGAATAGAACGATCATACGAAGATAAGTTGAGATCCTTTCATACTCAAAGACCTAAAGCTTATTGTCAGAATGAAAGAAATCTTTAAGTTACGTACAGCGAACGGAAAGTACTAAATGTCGAAGCAGTCCTAAAATAGCAGGACATTCACACTAGGCTTAACTGTAAGCAAGATATTTTGTTTCAAACCGGGAAATCCTATAATATCTGGCAATCCAGTCAAGTCACGACCATCTGCCAATTCCTACAAATAACAATGAGGAACGTAATACGAGTAACAGATCAGATAATGGCTGGATTCCGTTGGTGTAGTTTTCCAAATGTCTTTCTCATCATGGTCATTGTTTCGTCTGTAATTGATATATCAAATTCAATGTTCGGATAATATATCTTTGTCATTCTTTTGGGAATTGTGCAATTTTGAGAATAGGAAATTTTAACATAAGAATCGTTGTTAATCCATTGCTCAATTCAAAGATTTTTAAGTCGCTCTCATTATGGGAGGCTTCAGCTTCTTTACTATTTTATATTGTAATTATTATTTTCGTTATCATTACCGTGTTATTACTTTTGATAATAATCTATTTATCCACTTCGTTCTGACCAACTGCGGATTGGTAAACTTCCCCACACCATTGAAAAAAAATTTTAAAGTACTTTTAGACATGCAGGTTACCTCTCGTCCGCTTCCTTTACTGTTTAAGCATGTGATAAATATTTTTTAATACGAACATAACTCAGACCCCCATTGAGAGGACAAGTTTCTAGCCACTAATCTGTCACTGGTGTTGTATGAGTCGTCCGGACATATTAAATTCGAAACGCAAGCAGTGTGTTGCTGTTACTTTTCCCTAACCCTTTTACCCGTCAATCAATCATATCATAGAGACAATGTGACCTCATTCGGGTCATCGCAACAATATCTGGAATATTTCTTCACGTTATGGTTACTGGCATGCCCGACATCGTTTAATTTGTAGAACAATCACAAGAACAATTAGTATGACTATGGCCTATGCGTCACGGGCTTATTCTTGTGTACGTTCAGTTCAGACTGGCTCTGATGAGTCAACCTAACTTAAGCTACTTATCGATATTGACTCAGCCAACCACGAAGAACGAACAACAATAATACCCACACGATAACACTTTTAATTTATATGTATCGTTTTTGATTACTTAGGGGTGTCTGTTATTTAGGGGTGCTATTTCAATAGATATTATTGACCTTGCTTGGGGTGGCGCGATTCGCAGACATCAAATTGATGATTCATGTGCATTTCCGTCGCGTGGCCTTTTAATATCGCAATATGTTCATTGCATTTGTTTGAATTAATTTCTTTTAATGACATTTTTATGCTTTGTAAAACAGAACTACTTTTGGTCAAGACTTCTTATATTGAATAATGTAGATACTTTATACATAGTAAGGTACTTAGCTCTCACCGACTAGTATTAAGTTCGTTGCCGTGTTAAATGTGAAGAGATTAGACGGAAGTTGTTAAGCTCAGGACATGTGTCGTGCTCGTGAAATAAAATCCTTGATCGTACAGCAGATGCGGCGGGCGCGGTCTCGCCGGTTCGACCGCCGCCCGTGGGCACATTGTTCGCGGAGTCAATGAACTTACGAAAATGCTTCATCGCTTATTGTGCCCATAATCGAATCATCTCACCAATCTACACGCCCCTTCAAATGTTCCCTTATTTCGTAGAAAAATTACATTCGACTTAAATATCTAAAATTTTAATCTAGGTTCTGTCGTATCGATGTGCCCAGACAGCTTTTATTCAGATCGAAACGTGTAATTACAGTCAACCTTTATCAGATCTCCGAGGAAAACCTATCGCATTTACTTATTGCTGGTACCTTTCTATTTTATCGTCATCTATTCGTCGATTGCTGGGTAAATTGAATTGGAAAATCCCGTGACTCGATGTTCGCATGAAAAAGGGGTGTGGTTGCGTTGCGCCGGGCTCGGGGTGTCGGCTCGGTGGTGCGTTGATGGGGTGCTAGGCGACGCCGGGGGTGAGTCGTGAGCGCTCGGGTAATGTCTGGCGGGGGAGGAGGGCGCGAGCGTCAGATCAATACGACGCGTCCCCTACCCCCGCCGCCGCCGACCAATCTCCGCAGGCTACGTCTTTCGACGCCAATGCTTTTTTATAGCGCCCATTAAATATGCTTTTTGATAAATGTATTAAAAGCAAGTGTTTGCGTTTCTACTAAAATATACAAGCGGTACTTTAATGTTACTTAATTATGTAGACTCACTGCTTTGTCTTTGATGTTTGATTTCAAATCAATCGATTTGGAGACATTGCGAGACACTTCGCGTGTACGTAAAACCGTAAACCACCTGTTGAACGTTCTTCAGAAAGTAATTTGGTTTTGACGAGCAATAATATTCTATGAGAAGTGGTAAAACTATATGTACCGAAATCAACTTCATTCAAAGATTCAATTTCATATAAAGACATTATTTCTACTTTACAAAATATGCTGCGGTGTTCTAATCTCACCATTATGGTGTAGAGGACTCTGTAGAAGATGTTTTACAGCTCTTGCCTCTCATGGATACAGAAACGTTTGACTTTAGATTGGACCTAAACCTTTAGTGTAAGTAACTATATAAATTGAGTCGTAGATTTAAATAGTTGGTCAGCAAAGTGGTATTGACATGTATTATACACATCTGCATACATTGGACGTAGGCTTTATGCCAAGAGTTACTGCCATTGTTACAGTCGTTACTGCACGGAATATATTTTTAAGATGTAAGCAAGAAACGAACATTCAGTCCCTGATGATAACTAGTCAGTGCCGCCCATGGATATCTGTAATAAACCCTAGATAAGATTAGTCTTACTTAAGATCGGACACGGAGATATGCGTTGCTACCTCTGAGGACTAAGTTGGAACGTCACGGATAAGTATGGTTCCCTTACCACACCATTTAAACCTGAATACAGCAGCACAACACTCTTGGTAATAGGCAAAAATACTTGCAGCGTTGCTGCTGCCGGAGTTAAATTACAAAAGGTCCCTCTCAAATCTTCCCAGATAATATATCTTCTTAGAAGTCACTTATTTTTTCATTTTTCTCTTTATATATTGACCTACGTGACGGAGCTCATGGTGGGTAATTTATCATGTCGGATTAGTGCTCCGTGGACACTGCAAATCTATCGTGAGTCACATTTTTTCTATTACAGCAAATCGAGTGTAAAAATATCCCATTACGCTGCGTGTGTCGCAAATTACGTACGAGTATCAGTTCTGTAATAATATGCAGTTAATCTAGTTGATATTGTAACTTAATCTATTTAGAGGCCTACTTTTATGATATTATTGGGAACTTTGCTACTATGTAATATTTAATTACTCGTGTTTTGCTTTTATACTTAGCAAATATTATTAACTTCTGAATAATATTGTTCATAATATCGATGATAATAAATTGGTGAGTATTTAGCGTGGCCTAAATTAAGTCTAAAATATACAAAACATTTTTATGGGACTAAAGGATGAAATGGAATCCTATAATATATACCCATATCTAAGTAACCACCTTTATTCTATAATATAGCAGATACGACTAAGAAAGTGGTCATGGCTTGCACACTTTGACAAACACGTATATTAAACGCATTGTTACATACAAGTCCGCCACGTGTTCTTAATTTGGTCGTCTCCATCCTCGCAACTCACAAAGGATTCTCGGTAAAAAAAAGACGCCGATGTACTACACTTTATAAACCCGAAACCCGTTCAGTAGCCGGAGTAAATCGATACCCATAAACTATAAGTATTACACATTCCGTACGGACAAAAAGTCTACTGAACCTTTTTGGGAGTCTGTTAAAATTAATACGATGGTAAGTTCTAAGTCGCTCAAAGCGAGCGCTGGCACGGGCACATCGCATACGTGTTTAGAGTATAAATTCCGGTATAGAAGTCGTTGCGGATCTATATTTAGTTAAAAGCAAAGGCTCCCTTCTCCCTTGTGTTAGTGCGATCTACGCGCCCTTATATTTTATGCTCCAACGTTAAATTTTTTTGTGCTCCCGTCCCTACATTTGGGACGGTCACTATTATGATATTCTGTTTATTACCAACACCGTCATGTTGGGTGACTTGGCTTGGTGTCATGTTTTTTTTGAGCCCGCATGCGTCAGGACAAGGGCTAGTTTCATTCACTGGGATAATCATTTAAAGATTTTGGGATGTATCGTGTACGTTTTATGTTAAGGACTTAAAAATATTGTTTACAAAATGTATAACTTTGTCTTACATCGATCCGTCATTCCTTTCTATGACGAAAACGTAGCAAACAATTTCCCTTTTACGTGTCACGCATATTTTCTGAATAGATTTATCGATAAGATTTATAAATGTTGAAGTGAAGGTGATAAGTACGAACAAAATAAAGGTTCGTACATAATGACAAATTTTGTATTGAATTTTTATCAATCTGTCATCTTCACTATAATCGAATTCATCTCTATGTTTACCTATACTACCTATATAATACGAGCGTATTATCCAACTTATGTTTACGTATATTTCAAAGACTAGGTACAATGTGCTGAATAATAATCTCAGTATAAACTTTGTGTACCTAAGATAAAAAAAGTAAACGTCAGATTTTTTCTCTGAGGAGTATTCTTCGTTTTTGTCACGTTTCTGAATATTGTGCTCTGTTTAGTATGCTCAGCGTACAAAGGAAGCACAGCTAATTCGATTCGTGGTCGGGGGGGCTGTAATTTAATAAACCTTGTTTTGTTAAACCTTTTAAATTTTTACTTATTATGTACTATGTTTATGCAAAGCCGGTGTACAATATTTCCCACATCCTACTGTATAAAACTATCATTTACTCCGTGTAAATGAAAAGAGAATAAAAACATTTTTACAGCTGGTGAATACAAAGAATACTTCACTAGCTGTTATACGAAAAAAGTGCCGGTTACTTGAACCTTCGAGGGCGTTGGTTATTATCGGTTACTGCGATGCGAGCAAGGCTTTCGAAAGCGATAATTGCTCGGTTATCAATTGAAGTCTTGTCTGTTTTATATCTACAATACAGAGCGTCTATTATTACAGTTTTTCTCTACATTGTATGATGTATTTAAAGTGTTCTCTTTGTTGCGTATGATTATTTGCATGTCAATAAATTTATGGTAATTAACCCACCCTCGGCAAGTGTCCAGCCATCAGTACCGTGAAGCATACTTCCTGAGAGGTCGATTAAAGCAATGACTGTACCAAATGACAGTTCCTGAACATGACAAACACAATTAATGGCGAGGATGTGTTAAACTCACTTAAGTGGGGTGACGAGCGAACGATTTTTTGTAGTCCCACATACCTCTAGTTTTATTTACAGAACGGCAAATATAGGCAACATTGTATGTTTTAAAATTATTACAATTTTTTATAAAGGAATTTGCGCGCGTTAGTCACTAACGTACTGGTAGGTTTGCTACTGGAATTATAGGCATGCAGCCCGTAGGTAGTCATTAAGTATGCAGGTATTTGTAGTGTCAAGTCACACGTGGCTGGCCAGCATGGCTCATCACAGCTCGATCGGAAGCCGATAGCGGCCGCGTCGTCACGCGTGTCACATTGTTTTTCATTCTGACCAGCACCCAACCGCTAGCCGGATACTAACGTGACTTTCCGAAAGAATCGCTTCCGACTCTTCCGAGGTCTTGAAATGGAACAAGAATATTGGATAGGGATTATGCATAAGTCATTTCCTGTTCATTAACATATCCCTGCTTAATGTTTCGTTTCTGGAATTAAGCCGCGAGGATTTCCCACGGAATATTCAGTAATTTGCAATTACTGTTTTTTTCTTTTTTTAATTAACTTTTATTACTTGTATGGTTGAGCATTTCGACAAAATTCTGTTATTGTTTAAAAGTTTAAGTCATTTTACTCCGTTTTGCATAGTATTTAGTAGTTTATGTCACGCTAGTAGTTTCAATCTACGTATTAACAGATTCCACGCGCACACGCGACACATACGTACTACAAATTCCATTAAACAGCTATATAATGTATCGAAGCCCTATAAAATCTGATATAGATAATCCTTATATAAAACCGAGCATAAATTAAATAAGCGTAATTTTATACGTAACAAAGCTGTTTACATTACGAAAGCAAAATAAGCTAAAAGTTTTGTCTACTAAAAGTTATTCAGTTAAAAGCATATATTTATGCATATTAAAACTTAAAACGCAGGATATTAAATGTATTAATAGAATATAAAACACCGATAATTGATGCTACGATTTCCTGCGCCATTCATAACACAACGTAGGATAGTTCGCTAACTCATCGGCGTGTACTTACAGAATACAAATGAATCAGAAAGCACGCGAATAAGGAAATTCCATTCAGTGCGCGCGTACTAGAAGCAATAAAGTAAGTGCGTAAATCATATCAACTCAAATAAGGTTTATTTGGTACCGATTCATTCATAATATTCATTTTGAACGTCGGCAAGTTATTGCCGCGCTGTATTTAATCTGTGTTGAGCAGTTGGCTATAGACAAGACGAGACGAATAAATAAAATGATCGAAATGATCATAATTTTATTAGTATGACTATCTTTACAATATACTTACGGATGACATCTGCTTTTCAAAGTAAGATCGATTCCATTAATTTATATAAAATTGTTACGTTCACTGTTTTTTCTTTTATGTACTCCCATGATGCTAATAGATGTCAAGCTTATTCTGACAAAAATACGAAAATCATAACATTACTAAAAGTAGATTTCAATCTATATAATATATATTTATTATTACGTTGCTTTTAGTGCAGGAGACTGAGCTGCAAATCTGCTGCAGGAATTTAAGATAACCATTGCATTTTATCTTATCTAATAAATATAAATTTAAAATGTCACGAAAAGCAGGGTTTGTTAAATCCGACGTTATCTACATCTGCCTTAGTCGTGCTATAAGTCTATACAATTGGAGATGTCTGAGACGTATTCCTGCGATACTGGGTGTAGTGGGCATGCACGAGACAGGGTGGGGCGGGGAGCTAGCATTGATCCGGAGCGTGCCTTGTCTAGTAAATGGCGAGATATAATACCTTATGTTCACGTTCGACGCACAGCCTTTCAGTACACGAGATTTTTTCATCCTTCGTGCTGATTTAAGATCATGTTAGAATACTTTACTTAAATGCATTTGTATTTAAGTTTTAAATAATATTTCTCTATCACTTTAATTGCATGTTGGTCAGCTTATTTTAGTCTTATAGTAGTCGTGTATATAGTGTTTTTGTTAGAAAATTATGGTCAATTAGATATTTGAGGCATTCTGGTATTTGGAAATGGCTGATGGTTTTCGTTCAGTAACAATAACTCCGTCTGGGTATATTTAAAAAAAATGGATTGATACTTTGCAAACAATTTTCAACATGATACTGCGTTGTCTTTAAATATATAGTTTGTGAAAGAATACTTTTTTAGATCCAGTATTAAATGGTAATTGATTTTTATGGACAATAATTACACACAAAAGAAAACCTACTGTTTTCTTCATTTCAATAATAAATACTCGTAAGAATTCAAATTTCTTATGAATTCTGTTCCGTGTATATAATTATTATTCCCAAAGAGGTTAAATATTTTACCATATTTTAATACAAACCTACCGTAGGTACAACGGTACACAATAGTTTATACTAAATGTTAAGACTGTAAGCGTAAGCGACGTAAACCTCATGAAACATGAGTGCCGAACGGAAGAAGTGCTAAACTTGTGTTGTGAGGTGTCATACCTTGCATTACAATGACTTCGATCCACCAGTAGCCGTGCTTCTTTGAGATACACACACACACACACACGTTAATCTAAATCGGTAGGTCTACAATATTTATCGCTCGTAAAAACAGCACTTGTAAACTTACTATTGAAAAAGTGCCATTTTTTCTTTGCTAGGAAAACATGTCAAATGTGGGGTGCGGGTCATACTTTCTGACTTTATTCATACCTCGTTTTTATATTCTAGACTAGTTTTCTGAATAGCAACCTCCAATGAGATTCGATGCATTATTTCTCCAGATTACCCGACACCATGTCTTCTTCACGTAGTTACTCATTAGCGTGAATTCATTACGTAAAAAAACAATAGCGAAGAACGGCAAATCACTGACCAATACTCAAGGAAGCGCATAAAAATTAACTCAGTTAAAGAATTTTAATTTCGATTTTTCAAATAGTAAACAAAGTCAAGTGCGCACAATAATGTGGGGATTTCGCCGAAGCGCATTGGAACGTGACGCCGACATCCGACTTGAGCAAGTTCCTTGACAAGTCTGAACGCAGCATGAAATTTGTATCGTACGTAAATACCTCCTGCCGAGTATTTTTAATTAAAATTAATATTGTTTTTGGTGCACAGATTAACAATAATTACAATTACTATTGTTTTTGGTGCACAGATTAAAAATGTGTTTGTGATTAATGTGTCAGTATTAATAATAGTTGTACAATTGCTGATTCTGTACATTCAATCACGTTCGATGCATACATTGTGCGTGAGTATTTGCGTGTGTGAAACATAAAAACAGGACAGTATTTCTTTACGGTTTAGACAACTTACCCTACAAATCCTATAGATTGACCAATAAAGTTGTAAGTTTATGGGACTTTCGACGTTTTTGACAGGCTTTGACATAACGATTCTGGACTTAAAAGAGAGTACAGACAGTATATATTTCTAACTCCAGAATTGCTAGGTAAAATTTAACAAATCACCCACGTGGAGTGTATGTAAGCGGTCAGAGTAGTATTCGGACGTTCAAAAATACTATAAGTTTACTAATATAATACGTATGCAGGTACATTTACCACGTTACATAAGTTCTTATTATAATGAAATATCATATCATATTAAGAATCTTCCAGAAAGAAATTTTAAACAGGTGGAAAAGCGTATTATAAAGCAAGTGACATTATATGACAGATAAAATTGTGTGGTCTGGAGTAGCTCCAGCTCCACAACATGATCCGTTAACATAACATTAACATTAAACTTAAAAAAAAATGTGTTAAAGAGTTTCTTTCGCTGCTTAACAAAATACTTTGCGAAGTGGTAGATTATTGACGGTTTAAAATAAATCTATAAAGGATCTACTTTTAATAAAATATTTTTATTTTATTTTCACGTTTATTAAGAAAAAACGGTAAATTCCATAACAAAACAAATCTTAATAACCGCTATTAATCACGTAGTTGCATTACGAGTACGGTTCATTGACGTCTGAGGTCAAAGCAGTTAGTTTCCTAGTTAGAGCCTATTCGTGTCTGGCGTGGCGTGTGGTAGTACAGGCGTCCCGACGCTGCGTCGCGACAGCCGTCGCCATGTCGCGACTCGCGTCACTTCCAACCCTGAATGCAATTTAAATTACCCCGTACTGGGGTGCGCAGTTTCCATCCTGAACGTTCAATTAAAGTACACGAGGGGCGCTAATGCGAGCAAAGAACAATTTATTGAGTATAATTCCAAGCGACACGTATCATTCGGCTGCTGCTTAATAAACCGGAAAGTTATTTCAATTGCGTGAATAGAAATCCCACGCAATGCATTAAATCGCATTATCACCTAGATAGGGTTGTGCATAATCGGTTCAGGTAATCAGGTTACGGTCTGATTCAATTTAAATAATTCAATTATTGGGCACGTAGCAAGGTGTTTCTTTCTCCATTTGTACTAACTAGTTTCGTTTTTATTGAACACAATATTACATTTAAGTCGGAAATAGCGGTAATTAAGATTACCGAAGCAGGGCAGGGTTGTCGACTTCATACAGTATTTCGGCTTGTGCCTGGGAATTTAGGTTTTGTTATCGTTTCAAGGCTCTACGTACCTAAGTTAATGCTAAAGGCACGCAATTAGAAACAACGATGAATGTTTCAGTGGTATTAACGTACATTTGTGAGCACGCGACGTATTAAATGGTTTAACTTTCGACCGGGCAGTAAACTTACTGTTATAACTCTTTTATAATTTTTCGTGGTTATTACTAGCCAAACGTTTGACGAATTGAAGTCGCCTCTCTTCACATCTATCACATATTATAAAGAGTTACAATTAATTCACCTGTAAATTAAGAAACTTGCGCATCAATGCGTTTGAAACTTAATTGTTCATAAACAAAGCAAGCCCATCTATCCAACTAAAGAAAATTAAAGTGTTCGTTTGCAATGTCAAAATAACAGCTCTTTACTGAATACATAACAACGTATTGAGGTACTGTACCTAAAACAAAGATACAATTATTTTTTTGTCTGTTGCTAATCTTCGAAACGGCTGGAGGTACTTCCACGGGACTCTTTCTGGTAAATCGCTTATATTATAAGGTACCTTAAGCTTTATTATATCTATTAAACTGATTAGGATTTCGTGAAAAAAAACCACGAAATCTACCTATTCTCCATTTTGTTAAAATTAACAAAAGTATAAAATTTCTGTTTTTATGTTATCATGATACATTTTTAAGCCTGGGGTGGCCAAAGTTATAAAGTGTTCGTAGGCACAACCGCCCAATATTGCACAGCCGAAACACAAATAGATTTGACTGTCGTATAAAGTACCGTTGCGATTTGACAAGAACAATAACCGAGTTGGTCTCGCTACCTGCTCTAAACATCCGCACCGTTCTGTCGAATTAGGAATCCGATTCAATCTGTTCAATAAGTCAGGTAGCATTTCGACACAATACAATTAAACTAGTCGAGGCTTCGTGGAGGATTATCTCGGCTTAACATTCCGACCAACGCACGAAGGCGAGTCCTGACGAATATCGATAAAGTGGAACATTTTTGAAGGGATATCTTTAGGTTCGTTCAGCGATTTTTGTAGGGAAAATCTTACAAATTCGCGTGACCGACATGTTTGTGGCCGACCTCAGGTAGGATTCTAGTCTTATCCCGGGTGGATAACAAATGAGCGTTGGCAGCAGTTGCCACTTACTAGTAGCTGGACTGCATGCTCGTTTGCTATTTGAATCATATATAAAAATGCTAATGTTAACACTATGTTTGTACAGTGTGCGCGCTGAGAGCACTGTTAAATAAGTTTAATAGTTAATGTAGGATTAAAATAATGCAATTACTGTGTTTCATTATTCATTCATTGTACGTACGAAATGATAGTACGTACAATCGATTTGAAATTAAGTAAAAACACCGTTATTTTAAAGCTCCACGTTTTCATTTCAGTAGTTCCCTTGACTGTCTGTTTTATCGTAATAAAACAGTAGTGCCCGAGTCCAATTTATCCAATAAAATGTATGCGGGCGCAAACGTCTGGCGACAAGCGTGGTGACTACCGCCATAGCGATCTCTCATGAACGTAATTATTCACAATTACAGGCTTAGTATATTAATGCCGGCATTGTGTCGTCAGTCACCCGTTGACGAGGGGAGTTCGACTCTTCCTGACACCGGCGACTCCCCTTCCGATGAATCAAGCGAATAAAGAAATTTAAATGTAAACAGCGGTGATTCATTTGTTACGGATAAAGGTCATTTTACGCGACAAAATATGATTCACGTGTTTTATGCCTATATTGTTATGAATGAGTGATAATGGTTCATCTTTAAAGGTGCATTTGTGGTTTGACTTCGGCGGTACCACCGATACACATTTTTAAGACTAAAACTTATCCGAGGCGTTCCAACTTAGTATTTCTGGGGTTAACGATTAGTAACGCCTATGACTGAACTCAGATAAGATTCTAATCTTATCTGGTATCAATGATGATGATGCTAATGTCCACTGGCAACAATAGCCACTTACCCTTAGGTGGACTACATTCTTTTTGTTAATTACAGTAAATATAACAGTAAATAAAGAAATCTTAAATATACTTCATTTAGATTCTTTTAGAAAAGCTTCAGTTATTTTTGGGTGATTTCAATATGTTAAACTTTAATAGAATATAACAGTCACTAAACAATAACGAAGTAGGATAATCCCATGTTGCACGAATCAGAAACAATAGGGGTTCGTTAAAATGTAATGCTATTCTCTTAACAATTCTTCGTAGGATCTTCGTTAAGAATAATGTTATTGTTCGCGATAAAATTGGATCTTTTGGCTTGTAAAATTATGTAGATACTCTGTAGAATGATAAGGTAATAAGGCTTTATCAGGTTTTTGATACATCGGGCTTAGAAAACTTAAATAATCGATTTTAAACAGCTATTATGCTACGCTTAGCTATATTATGTTTCTAAAGTTAAAGTACTTATTTAAAATTTAGTTGTCTATAACTTAGGTAAAATATCTTTTGATCTAAGAAAGTCATATTTCAAGAGAAAATATTTAAATTATATTCGAGTAGATACGTCATCAGTGTAAATTCTTCATACAAAGTGAAAACGAAATGACTGGTGCTTGTTTGAAACCGTAATCTGTTTATGTTTGGTGCGTCTGTCTGTTACTCCTCCATTCTCATATTTGTAATGTTAATTATAAATAAAAGATAAGGCTAGGCATGTTGTCAGTAGCGAACACGTTAACATGTTGTAAACAATGTTCGGCGACGTCAGAGCGAAGCATTGTTCGCGGACGAATAAGTCGACTCATTATGCCGATACGGGGGGAGACAATCGTGAAATATCGATTACCTACGTACGTCGCGACGCCGCCCGCCGCTGCCGGCGCGCCAGACAGGACAACATAACGAACACTATAGTGTTAGGATTCATGTTTAATACTCGTATCGATTTTTCTGTTCAATGTTGCGCTGCTATAACAATTAATTCGGTTTGTTTGGACGTTAATTCTTACCTATTAATTACGCGACGAACCTGTGTAAGCGTAATGCTTGTTAAGCGTAATTGCCGAAATTCAAATAGGGATAGTTTTCAGAAATAAAGAATTTGAATTGTAATTACAATTGAATTGAATTTCGTTTGAATGTTACTAACATAGTTTTTAAAGAACATCCTGTAAATGGATTTAAAAAAAAAAAAAAAAGAGGTCCGTAAAGGCTATAATATACTCGAATTGAACGAATTATTGATTTTGTTTTATTTCGTATACACCTCGTATATCGACTTAATGAACGGTCAATAAATAACTTTTGTACTTTTTATACGGTACGGCTAATGCAGTGTTGGTTAAGCCCTTCAACCTCACCCTTTTCGATGGAGTTTACTTATAAGGGTCAACAACTGTACATTCACGCAACATTTAGGTACTATTCCAGTAAATCAGGCTAATTACATGTACACCACACCGCTACATACCTAGTTTATCGTTAGGAAAAACCCAGGTCCCCTATTTTACCAGTTTATTGACCACCCTACCCCTAACCGATACGACGATGCTATGTTGTAACTCCGCGCACGTACATACGTACAATAATTACATGTATATGCGTAGGGACCAGAATATACGTGCAATCGACATGAGTCACACACAATTTGCATGAAAATGCTTACAATTAAATAAATTCCATTTATTCAGTGTCTAGTGTAGTAGCTCTATAATGACTACGTTATTTATAGTAGTTAGTTTACTTTGATTTACATGTGTATATCATAAAATATATTGGTCATTTGCAACTTACAAGATAAGGTACCTACATACGATAAACATTAAAACCTAAAGGAAATAGACGATCACTGTAAACGCAGATGTAAGTGCCATTACCATATCACTGTAGGAGTAGCTTATTTATTTTTCAATCCAACAGCGTTGCATAAAGATAACAATACAATACAATTTATAACTTAAAATAAGGCCAAAAGACGGATTACTCTAATAACAATTGAAAAAATTGAATTTAAACTAGTATAATAAACTATTGAATAGTGTGTGTGCGTGTGTGTGAGCATGTAAATGGATGTAATTATTACTGTTCCGAGAGGTGCATTTTTTTATTACGTTTTTAATGAAGTTTTACTTAAACAGAAGAGGTCTAAATTTGAGTACTGTTTGTTGTAAGCTTGTATACATAGATTTACGCACTTGGCTCTTGACGTCGGATATCTGGCTTTCTGGTCCTCAACTATTACTATCTTTATAGCTCTTTCCATAAAAATATTCATAGGTTCCGAGCGAATGGAGATGAATGGCAGCGTCGTAAAACCGAGCTTTTTATAAAATAAAAGCGAAATCACTTTATATTTATAATCGTACGCGCTCTAAACGGAACGTGGAACGTTTAAATTAGCCCACATTTGAATTTATATTGTGTATATAGCAACACAGTACATATTGATGCTCATCGATAGATGGACATATTTTAATACATATTTAAATGTTTAGTTCTGTATTCTGTTCATGTTTTAAGCCTGCGCGTGATAACAAATAGCTGCCGCATTCCTGCGTGGCCGCACTCCATTAATTAGAGTCTGTAGCTTTATTAAATGGGAGCCCCACTTCGAAGGGCTGACGAAATAATGTTGCTCAAGGTGTACATTTACCATCATTTCCAAGTTGGTAATATTTATCTTGGTCGGTTAGGTTAAACTTTTGTACACGAAGGCTATCGCCCGTTATTCATAGTGAAACTATGTAATTTTTGCCTACTAAATACGACAAACTGCCTACGAATTTTGACGATGTCTAACAGGCATGAGTTGTCAATTTTCGATCCTAGGTAAGCAAAACATTGGATAGATTGATTTTTATAATGGTGGTGTATATAAAACTGGAGCAATCCCAATTCAATATTTAAGGATAACAACATGACATTCACGTATTATCTTCAGGGGTCATTTTATCATATGAACGTTTTATATATATTTTTACATACACTGAGTAACTAAGTAATTGACTTCACTTGCAACTTTTATTAAATAAAAAAATATTTGTTTATTCTTCAACTGAAGTATTCAGTGCAAAGGCGAAAGATATTTTACCGCGCAATTTGGCACCGCAGTACTTTGCATAGAAATTAATTAAGGTCTTATTACAGCAGTATTTACTCACAAAAACTTCGAGTTAATTTTAAGTTTTGAATAAATTGGGTCATTCTTACCTTAATTATTCAGAATAATTCAAAGGCACCTCGTCTACGTAGAATTACTATTACTATATTATAATATTAATAATATTCTAATATTATAATATTCATACTATTCGCCTTACCTGTTACTATTTCCTATTTTTAAGTACTCAATTCACTATATTCTACATCTCGAAAATCGTCGATAAAGACAAGTTTACAATCTAGAATCAGAACATATATTTTACCATTTGAATCTACCTGACTGGAATTGAACTCGGAATCTGTTGAGGGCTGACAGATCCTTTATTGAATGATGATCACAAAATTTCACGCGGACCCTGAATAGGTCCTTTCCCATGTAGACAGTTTGAAAATTATAATGGGACTTTTCCTATGTAGACAGTTTGAAAATTACAATGTTGTTTTTTGTTACAGCGGCCTGAACTTCCAAGATTTGATCGTGCGACAGGGCGCCATCGACTCTCCGCCCAAGACCCCTTTCATCCTTGGCTTTGAATGCGCGGGAGAGATCGAACAGGTTGGAGAAGGAGTCACCAACTTTAAGGTAAGAAATATTATCTATTGAAACATTATCCTTTACAAATCCATGTTATTTAGTGTCTCTAGGGATTCCTCTTAACTTTGACTGTAACCAGCGTGATATTAACACGGTGATATTTGACGGTTAATATTTCCATATCTTTAACATTTACCTACCTCTCGTTTAATTTCTTGGGTATAACATATTTTCATGTTTTTAAGGATATTAATTTTGAGGTAATTCTACTGTTAGGCTCTACCACACTGCTATACGTACACCAATTTTGCTATATCTGATTTGTAATAACACGAATGTTGATAGATATTGCTTTGGGAAGGATATAAGCAATTACCTTTAGGTGTAAAAAATGATTTTATAATGCAAATATAATTTGTACCGCCAGGCTAACTTTGTATTAATATAAATCGATAACTCATCGTAAATCTTGCTTAGCAATTAACTATAAGCCGGATAAGGCTGCTAATTTAGATATTACGCTACATATATCCGTTAGTGAAAACAACTGTATTCATTCAGATATAGCTGAGTATATAGTTTATATTTGAAATATTTTTCATTGGAAAACAATAACAACTTTTAATAGAACTAAAACAATGACCTTATGCGTCATGTGTTATCGTACTGTAATGTTGTAATACCTAATTAATTGAATACTTAGTAATATTGTTTTGAATGTAACAAATCTGTCGAATATGCTTAAAATAGTAACAATAGAAAAGTATCAGGGATGTGGCGTGCAAAATTAACGAGAAAGTCTTCGTCTCTTCAGAGCAAGATCCCCAAACGGAAACCTCTTGTCTGCGACTGAGGGTGGAATCTTGTGCCCTGCTCGCTTTTTACGCGTAATTACACTGGCTTCAGTTCTTATCCTTCAAGCCGGAACCAATTTGAGCTATGCACCACCGATTCAAGGGAGAAAATGATGAGCGATTCACGTTCAAAGTATTTCAGCCGTATTTTGAGGGGCAAAAATATTTAACAGAAGATTTTAAATAGTGACGTCATTAATTATTGTTTGACGTCAAATGAAAAATGTGGCGTCTATTCGATATCCTTCCGAAAAAGTTATGGATTTAGAAAATAGTAATTTTTAGGGCTGACGTTCTACTGATTTTAGGTATAAATATTTTTCGAATCTTAAAAACTGGTTCTAAAATAATAAGATATAAAATGTTTTAAAAATCCAGCAAAATTATTTGTACACAGGTCGGTGACCAAGTGGTAGCTTTGCCGGAATACAAGGCCTGGGCGGAGCTGGTGACCGTCCCCGCGCAGTATGTGTATGCTCTGCCGGAGGGAATGACCGCTCTGGACGCAGTGGCCGTCACCACCAACTACGTGGTCGCCTACCTGCTGCTCTTCGAGATGGCTAACCTGACGCCTGGCAAGAGCCTCCTCGTGCACTCTGCTGGAGGCGGCGTGGTAAGATGATATTTATTTTAAGGCCGGCAGGTGGTTTGATGATGCAAGATGCCAAGAAGACGCTAATTGCAGAAATTCTTAGTAGGTTCTGGAGTGCTTTAGATTTGGGTTTTATTCACCGGACATTGGAGAGAAAAATGTTTTATATTGTTGTGTGTCTTAATCATATATTACGCATAGATCGTGGAAAGTTTTATTTAAATACCATGTGATTGACATTATCTTCGATTTATTAAAGAATCATCAATATATCACAGTTGGTCGGTAATTGAAATATTCCCTGTTGTGTAAAAGAATTGAGCTAAATAAGATTTGGTAACTGTTCCCACAATCTATATTTAAAAATTAAACTGAAATGTTTGTCCGTGATTTTGGATTAAGGCCTTTTACCTAAGATTTTATTGAGGCGTAGTAGCAGGTGAATCACGAAGATTTCTACTACTTTAAAAAATTTCTAAAAATTTCGTGAATGGAGTTCCAACTTACAGTGAGTTGTTAAATATATTATTGACGGACAACCCGGGTGTCGGAGCGGTCACCATACCGGTCTGACACGCAGTGGGTTCCGGGTACGATCCCCGGTCAGCCAGATATCTGAATGATGAATTTCGATTTCTGTTCTGGGTCTGGGTGTTTGTGTATTTGTCTTTGTGTGTATCCATGGCGCCCACGACACAGGGAATCCTAGTGTGGGGCTGTAAGTGTATAAAGTGTCTTAAAGCGTCTTTAAAGCGACTTGTATGATACAGATATTTTTAACACTACTACGAGTACTACTAGGATTGTGTATTAAATAAGACCAAGTGCGAGTTGTACCAACTTTATAAAACATTCGTTACGTACAACGTAACTTCTTCCGCTGAAAATTTAAGATAAATAACCAGTCATACGAACTCAGGATGAACTGCTCTCAGTATCTTATGCACATTTTGTAAAATAAATTTAAAGTAAAATTCATGTCGGTTTGGACATAAGCAAATAAATGAACCTCGCTAAAAATACCGGCGTAGCATTGACCCTGGGAACTGCTCAATATCTACTTCTTAGAGCTTTTTGTTCGTGCTACACATCTGTAGCAATGTACCTACGTTTATACTGAACGTGCAAACAATGTTACATATTGTCTAATTGTGTCTGAATTAGGTGAGAAAAATAGTGAGCACAAGAATGTTCCGTTTATTGCGTCACTCATTACCCTCGGTGTCAATGACCCGTAATTTGAAACGGCTAGTTTAAGAATATAAGTGGGGTTCGGACATACCACTGTCAATTATTTCAACACATTCAAATTACAAACACGAAACTCCAGAACGGAGGCGAGGGTGGGGCCGATTTGATAGTCGTATTGGAATAGCAGTTTCATTTTCTACAAGATACGTATCAACTTAAATTCTCCAGTATTATGATACGATATTACTTACGCGGTTCGTGAGCAAAAAAGTTACAATTGTAATTATCGGCGGGGAATCAGATAAAACAGTTGCTGTAACGCTCTGTAATAATAGGTACAATAGTAACTAATACTCACGGCAAGTATAAGTTTACGTTAAACTGGTTTGATTAAACCTTTAACCGATAGTGAATCTATAATAATGGATCTTTGATCGTAAGCGTAAAGGTAAGAAGTATTGGAAAAAGTATTTGTAGATACATTATCTTCATCGCCGCTGCTCGACGTTTCTCTCTGATCTTTAATAAAGTTTTAGCACTTTCTACACTCACACCTAGTCTTTATACAAGGATTTTTACACAAACGCCCTAAAATAACAAGGAGTCTGATATATCTGAAGTGAATTACTTCATCTAAGTAGGAACAAATCCGTGACGAACTTCAGGCGGGACTTCTGCTCTGTTAAGAGTTAATTGTGGATGTCCATGCGCTATAGTGACCATTTGGCACATCCCTAGATTATTGATTGCATACCCTTTTCTTGTTTTATTTTTTTATCGATATCGCTAATAATATTAGAGAAAATATTATAATCATTAATGTTTTGTAACACGATTAGTGCACCGCAGTACATAAGACCATGTGATTTCGCTTGTAATTTTGCGTACCACGGGACATACAAAAGAAAAATCAAAATTCTGATATTGTTCGATCCACTTGTAAAAGAAGAGCAAACAAGCCTGTGCAACGTTTTTCTTTTTAAGGAGGTCATCATTTTATAATATGTTTAGGGTCAAGCCGTTGCCCAGCTGGCGAAGACGGTGGAAAATGTGACGGTGTTCGGAGTTTGCTCCAAGACCAAGCACGAGGCCCTGAAGGCCAACAACAACAACATTGACCATCTCCTCGAGAGGGGCAGCGACTACACCAGCGAAGTTAGAAAGTGAGTATTCACACCATATGCTAAAATGTGATTTATTGTTCCCAAACAGGACATCTATTTTTATATCTCGTAACGTTATCTCGAAGGAATTTAAAAGTTAATTTGACATAATTCTCCGATGAAATTATCAAATGCAGTTTTTGGGGCGGGTTTGATTCAGCTCGAAGGAATTATACTCATGATTAAGTTCATTTCGTTCATATTACTTCAAGTCCGCCCGAAATTAAATCTTAGAAAAGTACCGGTGTAGGAAACATCAGAAACTTTTAGACAAAAGTACAGTTTTTCAAAAGTGAAGTTCGAGACGACATCATCGGATTTAGAACTTTGGTAGTACCATCTAACTTCGTCTTGTAGAAGTACTGGCCTGTTACAAGGATGTAAGCTTTCAACTTTAGAACTTTTCCGAAGGTAGCACAACACGAACTACATGTTTACTTTTTTTATATGATTGAGTAACAAACGAGCATGCAGTCCACCTGATGGTAAGTGGCAACTGCCGCCCATGGACATTTGTGATTCACCCCAGA
>DWRA01000682.1:0-22033 GCA_018250295.1 Spathilepia clonius | reverse complement strand
AAATACTTGTTGCTCACCGTAGCAGTGCAAATAGCAGACAATGGCGGAGCGGCGAAAAAAACCGCGTAGTAACAAAAATAAACCGCGTCTTGAAAACGGCAACTATAATTTACATTTGAAGGTGGTAGACGCTGTATGGTTCGACTCCGGCGGCACCACCGCATCACCTATTTCTGCCTAATAACAGCAGTATGCTGCTGCTGCAGTATGCAGCTGTCTTCTGGTTTGAAATTTATGTTAAGGGAAACACACTTATCTGAGGCATTCCAACTTCGTCCTCAGGGGTAGCAACGCACTTGTGGTCGGCTTCAGGTAAGACGTAATCTTATCTGGGACGGATTACAAATGACCATGGGCGGCAGTAGCCACTAACCATCAGGTGGACTGCATGCTCGTTTACTAACATACATTTAGATATATAACGTACATTAAAAAAAACATACATTTAGATATTTATACGCTTGCTGCGGTTCCGCATCCGCGCGCGAAACCCAAAGAAAAACGCACCATAAATTCTGCCTCCTTGGATTGGACATCCAAAGACGCGTAAATAATTCATGTAGTGATACGATCCATTAGCAAACAAAAACAAATCGAAGTCTCATCGCTCCCGGCTGTGGACTCTCCCTCGAACAACCCATACTGCGTTAACGTGCCGTGACATGCAACGTAGATAGAATATTTTTTAAAACATTCGTCTGTCCACAATAACTTAGTACGATGGGAATTATCACATATTCAGCTAAAACATAAATTAATAATGTTATTAATTCAAATATTTACTTGATTTTAGATATCAATAGGCTATAGGCATCACTCACCATACGTACATAGAACGTTTAATTGCCGCTTCGACTTCATAAAAACGCAAAAAAAAAAACAAAAGAACAGCGACAATACTTGAAACTCGCAGAACACCCAAGTATTCATCAACTCATCACTCACCATAAAGACGTTCGATTAATAATAAAAAAAGCTAACAGATGAAACAAAAGAACAATACTCGCAGCTCGTAGCACATCCGTATCCATAACTCACCCTGTAGGTCGGTGAGCACCACGCGGCCGTCGTAGCCGGCCGTGAGGAGGTAGTACGCGCCGGGTGAGAAGCGAACGCTGCGCACGTCGCCCGAGTGCGGCGTGAACCGTTGCAGCGCGCGCGAGCCGCGCACGTCGTGCAGCGCGCACGAGCCGTCGTCGTGCCCGCACACGAGCAAACGCCCGCTCGGATCCACCGCGAGCGACGCCACCGCGGAACCCTGTGCGATATGAAGTTCTTGTTAATCTTATATTACGACGAGCGTCTGCCACGTAATGGGTTCCGAGTTCTATGTCTAAATGGGTCTGGATGTTTGTGTATTAGCGTTTGTATGTGTCCACACACGACATAGGGAATCCTAGCGTGAGGCTGTGAATGTAGAAAGCGAGCATAAAGCTTCATTTTTTGTTAAATATTTGTTATTTAGGTTGTAGAACTCTTTGTGGTACGACTCCGGAAGCATATCCGCCACTCCAATTTCCGCCTGATAATAGCACAGTTAAGAGCTGCTGTATTCAGGATTGAAGGGTGTGCCAAGGAAGACAAACTTATCAGAGGCATTTCAACTTAGTCCTCAGGGAAAGCAACGTGCCTGTGGCCGACTACACGTTGCACTACAGTATTGTAATTTGGCATTTTGGTGTCGATAAAATTAAGGAGAACGGAGTTAAATAGTACAAATCTTCAGCGGTTCTAATAAACCACTCAAATTTAAACTCATTCAATAGATAGATTCAATAGATAGATAATATCAATTGAATAGATAGATTATTATTATAGATATATATCAATTCAATATTATTCAATTATTATTATACGATTCAATTCAATACAATTCAATTATTATTATAGATAAATATATATCAATTCAATAGATAGATTGATATGTTATTTTAACGTTGTTCTCCATAAGTAAACAAATATTTAAGCGTAGTGCATTAATATAACTGCATGTAGTTCCAATTTATAAACATCGTTCACTAACTGAAAAAAACACAATCAATCAGTAACCATCCATAAAATACATTACATACCTCAATACAATATAATAAGAAAGAAGCGGATATTATTCAAAATTAAATACCATTGTGTTTCATATTAATGCATTCATTCGTGAACATAAGTTCATACGAGCAGTGACCCGTATGTACGTGGAATCGTTGCATCCCAGCCTGGACCGATGTGACTTATGAACCCCTTAAAATATTTAATGTACAATTTAAACCGACAGGAATATTGTTAAAATCAGATCATAGATCCCTTACTAACCGGAGTAGGTACAGTTTTAAATATATGTATATATGTAAATATATGTATATATATATAAATATATATATATGTATATATATATATAAATATATATATATGTATATCGGAGCTTCAAAACTATATATGTCCCGCAAACCTTGTCAAACTACTTAAAGCAAGATCAGACCATCTTCAAAGAAATAATAAACGAAAAATCCCTCTCAGATTTTCTAGACTCCATTGTGTTCGCTCGAAAGAGGTCATCGATGAAAGAGCATTCGTTTAAGTATAAGCAGTGCTTCGAACCGCTTCTTGCGTTTGATCATATGAACGTCTACAATGGACAATACACACGGAAATCTGTCCATATTTATTAGATGACATACTGAATTATTTAATGTGAAACTATAAATAATAGCAATCGTTTGATATTCAATACAGATTCACTGCAACCAATAAATAAATATCTGTTCATACAAAAACTGCAATAAACAGTTTAAAGATTATTATTTATTTATTTATTGATCACTAACGTTGTTTAAAAAACACAAGTTAAATACAAAAATGGGTAAATGAAATTACATTTATAAGTGAAGACTGCATGCATGAATAAAAAGCGAGTACAATATGGTAAGTAATAATAGTAATTGCTAAAGTAAAAGTGAAAACAATAGTTAAGTTACAACAAAAAATGAAAAAAAAGGAATCATATATTCATTATCTACATCGTTACTGTTTAGTCACAGGTGTCCATGAATGGCAGTAACCACTCGTCAATAAATGGACTGAAAGCTCGATTGCTACTCCAAGTTTATATAAAAAAAAGAATATTTCAAAAAGAATGATTCATAAAATTATTCTTTGAATAACCTGAAAAATTGTACTTACGTACGTAATGCAGGAAACTTTTTACAAACTGTAGAAGCAACTCTAATGTTTTTTTTTAAGAATCTCAAATTATAATATGAAAGAATATTTCTCGATTTCAGTATACAGTCGAGTGTGATTCATTAGAAGCGAAACTAGCATCCGAATGCGCCCGTCCATAGAAACGTTGCAACGTACGAACACGTACATGGTTCGCTCACTGATATTAAAAGCGCCGACTGCATAGGTCATAGGTCAATAAACAAAGCGAATACTCTACTACGATATAGTGGAAAACTTGGCAAATTAAAACGAGCCCGATGGCGGCAAGTGTGCACGAAAAATTTCATGTATGAAATATGTACGGATACATATATACGAAATGAAATACGTGTATTTGTGTCAAAAAAAAAGTGTTCCCAATGGAATTTATCGTGGGCCTTAATGTTAGTGTTCAAGTGAATTAAAATTTTACGTTTAAAGGGAAAAAGTATTACATACCATATAAGAAATTGACATCAGGTACTTACTGTTTATTAAAGAACGTGATATTTTGTTTTCAAGGGTTAATAGAATTGTGCAGCCTAACGCCCATTGTTAATAATCTATCTATCTAATATTTTGCCAACCGAATATTGACATTTGAAAATTGATTAGAAATTCTCTAATTTCGATTATTGGTATAAAGAGTGTTAATGTTGTATCGTGCCGGTTTCAAAGAAATAACAATGTTACAATAAATTAAAGAACAATGATCAATACAAAAAAAATTACAATAAAATAAAATTGCTAACAATAAATTTCCAGGCGCTACCTCATTGATCACAATATTTATAAACTGCGTTTATTTTATTTTCGTCCTCTGTATTTCTTTGACTTTCAATAATAATAATTTTATAATATTAATTGTTTCTATTTACTGAACATTTACTGACGAAATACGCAGAGCCCAATCAACACACTACAACACAAATCTGTCTTTATTAAGCGCCCACGAGGCTTATTAATTGCAATTGCTGATAATGTTAAACGTCAACTATTTCAATTTATTGAAATTGATATGCCAATAACGGAACATTAATGTTGAATATCATTGATCACGACTCATAGTTTTGTTTACAAAATCGTATTTGTAAGAAGTTAAATAGTTTTACGATTTAAAACAAACCATAAAATATTTATAATAAACTATTGTTAACATATTTATATTAAGCTGCTGTCTGCCATTAAAAAATAGACATATTTTCAAAAAGTATACTCTTTATAGAATTCTTTGCTTAACGACAATAACCTTCATAATGTGCTTCATAATGTGTTTCTTTTGCAAAGAAAAATCAACCAAAAACAAACTCCGTATTACACATGTTGTCATATAAGTTTTGTTTACAATACTGACCCTTTCTAATAGAGCATGGAGAAAAAGCAATAAAATTTCTTCCTCCCGCAAGATCCGAGGGTTTGATTCCTAAACTTGTGTTTTTTTTCCATATTCTTACATACTATAAAATGAATTATAGTATGTTGTTTACAGTGAAGAAATGTTTTCCGATGTCTCGCAATGAAACCCACACGCTTGATAGGTGTAAAAAATGTCCTAAAAGGGGTTTAAAGTCCATCAATACGCATTTTCGTAAGTTGGCAGGCTAGACGATATAGCCTAAACCTTTATCACTTGGACAGAAAACGGGTGTTCACTAGTGGAATAGTAATTTATAATCACAATAGAGGATAGTTGGAGCCACTTTACAGCACACATTTCACTCACCTTCCCAGGGCCAGTCGGCGCTGATATAACATTAACGCAGCCGCCGGTACGCAGGTCCCAAAAACGGACAGACTTGTCCTGGCTGCCCGACACGAACATCGCACCGCCCCAGTTGTACAGAGACAGCACATGACCGGAGTGGCCGCTCAGCGCCTGTTGAAAAATAATATCTTTTATTACAATGTAAACAAATAATTAAACAAAACTAATTTAATAACTTCCAGGTTATTACGACGCAAAAAAAATTGACATTATTTAACCACATTAGTAGCTACTGCATAAATCACGTTGTCCCAATATTTGAAGTAGATCGATCTGAAGGTGAATGGTAAAAGGAGATAAAACCAGATTATATCAATATAGAACGATCCAACTTACTTCCTGACTGACTTATATCTGACTTACATATAAGGTAACTTAGACTTCGGGAGTGGTAACGTATTTATGATTAGCTTTGGAACCCCTGTTCTACATGGAATTGTATTAAAGATGTGCATGGGCGACAATGATCTCTTACCCTCAGGTATACTGCATGCTACTTTGCTACTTCGATCTTGTAACAAAATATACCTGTTGACTATACCTCGCATCATAATAAATCAACTTTATCTTATAAACCGAAGAGTCAACGGCGTAAGCTTAAAGTAACTTTTCGCAACGCCTACTTAAAATTTATAAGCAATCTCGCATGACAGCATCTAATCCGGCTACTGAATTTTATTCAGCCTCATTACGTCGTACCCTTATCTGAAACTAACGCAAAAGTCAACTCATGTGATTGAACCGTACACTAAAAAATACACTCGTTGATTATTATTTATTTATATATAGTGATAGTAACAAAAAAATATAAAAGTGTAATGCGACTTTTTAGGTGCGGCTGCGAATCCGGCGGCAATGCTGCCACGAATATTCATCTATTTCTGCCTAATACCAACAGTGTTAAGCGCTGCTGTATTGTCTTTTGAAGGTTGTTATAAGGAAGCCTTACTTAGTGAGGGGTAGCAACGCATCTATTGTTGACCTTAGTTAGGACTACAATCTTATCTGGAGTAGGTCACAGATGTCCGTGGACGGCAGAGGCCACTCAACATCAGGTAGAGTGCATGTTTGTTTACTACTTCATTCAATAAAATAAAAATAAATAAAAAAAACTTCTGTACACATTCGAGAACTAATATTTCTGCGATACTCCTATAGGGTGACAAATATATGATTTTCTTCAAAATACCATTGATTTTTATTAAATTTTTATCAACCGGAAGTATCATTATCGTGTGTATTTAAAATATATAAAGTTTGTAAATAAAAATAATGAAGTTGTAGGTACGTAGCATACATTTGCATTATGATCTGGTTTAACGAGTGAGGATAAAACTAAAATGACGTCATTAGATTTTTCTCCTTGGGTGCTAATGGTACTGACCTCATTGAACTGGGGAAAAATTCGTTTTATTTGGAATAAGTTACATAATATTGCCATTGGCGGTCAGTTGGACAGCACGCATCTTTGTTTTTTACAGGTTAAAAGTTGCAAACGAGCATGCAGTTCATTTGATGGTAAGTAGCTACTACCCCACATGGACATCTGTACTAAACCCCAAGTAAGAATCCTATCTGCGGTCGGTCACAGATGGGTTGCTGGTCTTGTGGTCTCAGTTGGAGAACCTCGCATAAGCAGCCACCCTTCAAACTGGAAAACAGCCGCGCTTAACACTGCTGTTACTAGGTATAAATTGGTGCATCAATGCAGCTATTGTTTAAGTTATATTTTAAACCCGTATTTTTATATCATAATTATATATTTGACTTATTTAGGTACGTACATTTTCACAACTTATAGATGTAAAACACGCAAACTCTAACATTAAATTCTAGTTTCGTAAGCAGAAACTTCAATTTATACTACAAAATAAATATCCAACACAGTCCGTGTTTCCATTTACTCAACTCATATTAGTTTTCCGACTAACACGAAGCAAACTGGCAACATGAGCACTAGAGTAATCGAGTAAATTTTACCTGGAAAGTCTTCCCCGTGGCACAGTCGGTAACGTAGATCTTGCAGTCACCGGCACCGCCGCTGACCAATAAACTCGTCTTATTTGATGTATCTTCGATGAAACACACGTCGCGTACTGTACCGTCGTGCATAGTCAACTCCACCTGTCGAAAGTATTGTAACTATAAACGAAAGAGAACTTTTGGCGTGCCAACTCCGTGTCCATAAGGCACGGAGTAAGTAAAACCAGTTGACGATTGGAGGAAAGCTGAGTGTTGTTTTGGATTTGTTTCAGCGTAAACTATCCTACGAACGATTAAATTATATACAGCTCTACACGTACACATACAAATACTACGTAGATTTATATTTACGGAAGTTATAGTACTTACTAAGAATTAACAAATAATTAAGAATAAATAACAATATGAACAAACATTAACATTTTATAAATATAACTTTAAGAGCGCCTTTTAAAAACCTATAAAAAATCTCATCTAGTTACAATTATATAAAAATAAAAAATATTTAACAGAATTCGTCAGAAGCCTGCGAACGAAGTAATTGAACCCTATTAAGACACATTCAGATCAAGTGAAGTACCTTTAAGTACAATAATATATGTAACTTATTTAACTGATTATATAACTTAAACACCTTTTAAAGCATTTAAAGGGTATCCTATAACTGGTTCGGAAAATAAAACAGTGAACATGCGAGAATAATATTGAAGATACCATAAAAAGATGAAGGTGTTGCATGAGCGCGCGACATTATGCAAAGTGATCGTGTCACGAAAGAGGTCTTATGAATGTCCTACAAAAAATCTTATACATTTTGTGTTTAACATGAATCACCATTAGCCAGTTGACGCTTGAGTTAATATTACCTTATAGAAATAAATTTGCACGAATTATAGAAGTATTTGTTTGAGTATAGTCGACCACGTCAAGTGACAATGTTTTTCTACGTTATGCATAATTATGTAAAAGTACCGCAACGAATTACCCCTTCCAATGAAAAAAAGAGAATTAAAATAGGCCCACCCTCCTGTTATTCAAGATTATAAGAGTTAGTATTACCAATTTTCGGAGATAAATGGCGAAAATTTTAAAATTTCAACGAAATGTGATCAATGTGAATCTGTGAATGACTTTTGAATTATCTCGATTGGCTTCTGAATCTGAATGTGAAAATAACATAGGTCACATTGCTACCTATTAATAAGAAGAGAAGGAAATGGTAAATATAAACATATTTCATTTTATAGCATAAAATGTCTTTTTTCATACAATCATACATTTAGTTCAAAATAACCACAGCGACAGACGAAAATGAAAATACAAATCCTGAAATAAAGCTACATAAATAATTCTTCAATAAGCACATAGATCAAAAACAGAGAGCGTGTTAAGCCAACATTAATAAAGCCCCAGCAAGAAAACTGAAGTATATCTTCATGGCATCCCCGTGAGGATACACCCTGGTAGGAATAGCGTGAGTGGACTATGATGTACGCGACGAGGGGGAGGTGCGGATAAATTGAACCGAGTATGCATCTTGGGATTTCTTACATAAGTCACTTGACCCATTTTACTCTTAAACCAACCATACGACCATACGAGCGACGCATGGTTCAATTAGTTTTCAATCTTGCGAAGATAATACGATCAAACCCAACGAGACGCTGGTACGTATTACATAATAGAATCGCAAGCAATGGTATATGAGCAGTGATAGTCTAGTGGTTGAATCACGGCATCTCAATCGCGAGGTCCGAGGTTCAGACCCCGAGCACCTCGCACGCACAAGCGTGCACGCACCTCTAACTTTAGGATGTGCACATTAGAAACTAATTATCACTTGCTTAAACAGTAAAGGAAAACATGAGAGTTCTTCGAAGAAAGTGCGTAAAGTCTATCAATTCGCACTTACCCAGTGCGGTAAACTATGGCCTAAACACCCTCTTACTCTGAGCGGAGACCCGACGAAGCAATAGTCCATCCATTGCAAATTTAAAACTGGGATTTATGACGATTTGAAATTGAACAAACCATTGACATACATTTGAAAACGGATTGGATATAATGGAAGCATCATCTCATACTATTACTCATGTCATCGCATTAAGAACGTTGAGTCCAGAACAAAGTAATGGAGTAGAAGCCGCTATGAGAGCGACAGTGATGATAGTGAATCTAAAGTGGAATTCTTCCATTTCAAACCAATTCTATCATGTTTAAACGACCTTACATATAGTAAAGAAGTGTGTATGTTATGTTTCTAAGTATGTGTGTGTATGTTTTTTTTAGTAATGAACACTTGCTTATAAGACGAAGGAAAACCTTTAGGAAGCCGTTAAGAAAAATCTCTAGGTTGCGTGCCAGTCTACTAGCAATGCCAGTAACTAGCAATTGCCCAGCGCGGTGAATAAAATTAATTTCACTCCGAGAGGAAACCCGTGCCCAGCAATGGGTTGACGACAAACACATAAAACATCCGTTCGACTTTTGTTATACACATGATGGAGTAGAAAACGAGAATGCAGTCCACTGTTGGTAAGTGGCAACTGCCGCCCATAGATATTTGTAATCCACCCCAGATAAGACTAGAATTCCACCTGAAGTCGACCACAAAGGCGTTGCCAGACGACTAATTTGGAACACCTCGGATAAGAATGTCTTCCTTACCACACCTTTCAAACCAGAAGACAGCTGCGCCTAACACTGCTGTTATTAGGCAGAAATAGCAGATGCGGTGATGCGGCCGGAGTCGAACCACGAATCGTTCTACTACCTTCGACAACATTAAAAAATACAATAGGAGGGTAGACGACTGGTATAGTACGAAATGGTTTATATTTCTCACATTTTACGTTATAACACAAATCAAAATGCACCGCGTGTTCGAGGTCTCAACGCGATCGTATCCAAGATACAAGCTTGATTTGAAATTGGCATTTTAAATGGTTATCACAATAGTATTCGTTTCGTGTGAGTGAGAAAGATGACACAATGCAACTGGGTCAACGGAGATATTCATACAAGTTATTACTGTTGATTTCGCATTTGCAATGATGTGAAGCAAACGAACTGTCTGGTGCCGACGGTCTTCGATAGAAGCGTAAATACGATTTGTATACAAACTAATAAAATTTATGCGTATGTCTGTCATATAAAAATAACTGCCATACTCATAGCTCATGCTATTGTTTTTTGAAACAATTTTTAAATTATGGTTGGTCTATTTCCGGACTAATTTCTTAAAACCCTTTTTTTTCGAGGTAAAAACATTCTAAAGGTACCGGGTGCCGTTCGAGCCACATAGGGTTATCCAGGATTTTTGTCCTATTCTGTTCCCGGAACTACAGGGACAAATTTTCTTAAATTTATATGAACGAACCTTTCAAGCAAATCTATCAGCCCTCGGAAGTCCGCCGCTGAGCATAGGTCTCTTTCTGCTCTTTCTTCTCTCTTCTAATGCAATGTTTTTTCATAAAAATATTAACAATACCTTCGTAAACATTGAACAACGCAAAAGAACTCACGGACGACCGTCAGACATAGGAGACCTCGTTATAAATATGAATACACAATACAAACGATTTTCATGCAACACAAACGACAATCAAAGGATCATCTAATTGTTACTGGTGCGGAAACGAGATCGTATTGGTAGCGCATCTCCGGGAAATGAACAGCGTTCCAGGGAAATCGTGTTGTTAACGTACACGACCTTTAGTTTACTTTAGATCAGTGACTTTTTTTATTATATAGACTATCTTTATCATCATCTACAACATCTATACTCAAATGCTGGCGTTTGAGTACAGTATATATTGTCGACACCTGGTAGGACTCTGGGTCCTATCAGGTGTCGACAACATATACTTCGCGACATCTAAGGACTAAGCTGTAACGCCTTGATGTCTCTCCCTTAACACACCCGTCAAAACAAACAGAGCCGCGCTTAACACCGTTGTGGGCAGAAAGAAGTGCGCTGCGCTTCCGGAGTCCAGCCATTAGAGTTTCACCATCTTTACCATAATATAAAAAATATAACGTTGTCGTAAAATACATCGTATTATCATCATCAATTTAGTAAAAACATAAGAACAAATGGCGAAACGTTCTTAAAGATGTTACATTCTTCCATTATTACACAATACATTACTTAACAGTAGTTCTGCTTGTTACATTAGTAGTTTATAGTTTCCTAGGAAAAAATATGAGTTCGTTCTCGAGACAAAGATTGCGATAATTCGAAAATAAAACTACACTTTGTCTACTGGTTTTGTTCGTTTTCGAAAGTCGCGGTAAAATTACTAGTTTGATTTTCATACAACCTCTTTTAAGATTTATGACTGTTTAACTATATATTTTATATTAGTATGATGACGGGGACGGGGTAATACAACAATAAAATCATAATTTTCCACCATAAAATGCAACTAACAGTGATTAGCAACGTGGTAACAGTGATTACCAATAGAATACTAAACAGGCCGACAAAGAAAATTTGTGTAGTCTTAGTTATAGTACATATATTTTAGCAATACTTTTGTAACAAATTAAAATAAAGGCAACCCTGGTTCGAACACAAAAAGTAATCTGCATAAAAAATGAGTATACCGGCATGTAACACAAATTATTGATATAGAGACCCAGATGTCCTGCAGTGCAACAGAAAGCGCATGACTGTTATTAAATTATACATATTCAGCATTCATAAATGTTTGAAAATTTTACGAAAATTTCCTAAGTACTAGTAAACGTAGTAAGTATGATAGACACATTTACACAGGAATTTATGCATGTTTAAGTTTTAAATTCATAAAATTCCGCGTCAGTGCTACGAACAAGTTTTAAAGTATTTCTTTAATTAGTTGATTTTTTACATATAATATTCAAGTAGATAAACTATTTGAAAAAGTTAACTATTTACTATATATATTTTTATATACCTATACTAGAGAGTCTAATAACTAATAAGCGTGAGTCTAAATAGTAAGATTTAGTAGTAATGCAATAATATGTCAGTATTTACGAGTCTAGTATATTGAGAGCACTCGATGTATTGTGTCTGAACAGTAGCATTTAACAGAAACACTCAATCTTTCACTTAAGTACTTAAGAGAGCTGTAATAGCATATGATGCCATCAAATCGGATAGAGCTTGTTTAGCTCTATCCGCATCTTTTGATTAGCGAAGTGTCTATTTGTGTTTATGTGTAACTTGTTTTAGTAAAGTCTCTAACTAATTTCAATATAAATTACATACATTTATACCTATTATTAAAAAAAACATAAGATATTAAAACAGATTGCACGATCCGCCAATCTCACCATTTTCACATAAACTAAAGCGCGCGAAAAAATGGCCAACTGTCTTCCTGACAGCTAGGGATGAGACGTGGAATGTGTATTTATTAGTGATGTGTCTAACTCTATGGACTTCGAACGTAATGTGTCAGACAATAATAATATTCCTTGCAATATTTTGACAAGCACAGCCCGTGTCTATCCAAATCCAAAATTAAATTTAAAATCAAATGTTCCAGGCGTGAAGTACTTCCTTGTAATATGAATACTTATATGAATTACAAGCATATCTGATAAAGTGAAGAATAATAATTAATAAGTACGTTATCTTCTAAAATGGACTGCCCTAGATTGATATACGAATTATATTTATGTTGAAACGAATTATGTTTATGGTTAAGAGACAATATTTGGAAGAGGTCATTATGAATAAGAATTCAACATATTACATTTTTTATTTAATGAGTCCCACAGTCTTACCAGCGTTTAAAAAAATGTAACATAGCATTAATATAGCCGAAACTTTATAGCTTCAACAGTTTTAACAAAATGCGTCGCGCGCTGTAAATTTAATGGGTTTTCATGTCTTTATGCGGATCCTTAAAACATCTTCTAAATTAAAAAATTGCCTATGCTACTCCTCATGACATTAACTATCTGTCCATGAAAGATTGGTGAGAATCAGTGCAGTTTCGGAAATTACCTCAAAAAAGCAAACAGACAGATAGATAGATAGACAAAAATCTTATTTCTTAATTACATATAAACTTTCATACGGATTTAGTTAAATGCAGCTATTTGCATATTACAAACAGATGTTTAAATTGTATTTATTTCCGTACATTTATTTAGTATTATTGTTTTAAACCGTTACATATGTATTCGTCAAACACACTTATCTTACTGTAAAAAGACAATAGTACAACAAAATTGTAAAAACAATACACATTAAGCCACAACAGTTGTTTATAATAACACCAAAATCTATTTTCATAGAACTAACGAGACGCTAATAACACGATACATGATGTCACCCCATTAAGTCATTCATTAGTTCATTACTAACTAATGCAGTCATACGTAGAAAATATTATTTTCGCAGTTGTCGTGTCTATTCGATAAGATATCATTTATATCCTAATAAAAATGGCTCGCCCAATAGATAGTGTATAGGAACGCGAGGAAAACAAATCTATCACACATTAATATGAACATGACTATTTACGACTCTGTTTCAACGAATTTTATGACCGATACCGTCAATAATTCGGAACACTTTAACACTTATTACTTCCTAATAACAGCAGTGTTAAGCGCTGCTCTCTTCTGGTTTGAAGGATGTGGTAAGGGAGATAAACTAGACGAGGTATTCCAACTAACAACATAACAAAGCATCTGTGGTCGACTTCAGTTGGGATTCTAGTCTTATCTGGGGTGGATCACAAATGTCCATGGGCAGCAGTTGCAACTTAACATCAGGTGGACTGCATGCTCGTTTGCTACTCCATTGTATATATAAAAAAAAGTTCTTCATCTTTTGGACTGATGAGTTATTAAAATTTCGAATCAGAACGCTGATTAATGGATGACAAATAAATTTTTCAATAGCGTATTTTTTCGCAATTACGTTTACGCTTACGTTTTGAGAAAGTTGTAACATCAGTTTCAAACAAAACAACTACGAATGGTATGGAATGTAACATGGAAACATCTATACAAAAATTCTTACATAATTGTGCTCGCCGTGATATATATGACTTTTTCTACATATGATCGAAGTAATGAGCATGCAGTCCACCTGATTGTTAGTGGCCGAGTCGCCCATGGACATCTGTAATCAACCCCAGATAAGATTTGAGAACTATCTGAGGTCGACCACGGATATGATTGAGCTACCCGTGAGGACGAAGTTGAAACGTCTCTGAGAAGTCTCTATTACCACAGACTACTAACCAAAACACAGCATGGCTTAACACTATTGTTATTAGGCAGAAATGGGTATAACGGTGGTGCTGCCGAAGTCGAACTATAAGGTGCTACCATCTTTAAAATTAAAAACGAAATACGGACAATGTCTTTGACTTTTATGGTACAATGTCTTTGACTTTTATGTTATTCCTTGAATTTCTTATTGATGATGTCATATAAAGTTAAAAATGCGTATTACTTCACTTTCAGACAGAGACTTCATTTTAGGTAAAGACATTACCAGGAATGACATAGAGGATATTATGAGAAACGAATTTTTGAGTAGAGGACATTAAGATTTGAGACAGTTTTACAAAAAATCATTTATTATTTTATTTTTATGGTTTGTTTTAAGTCACTTGCTTTAAATCAAATTTATTAACTTTCGCAGGATGGCGAATTGATCATGCAAAGGGCGCGCACGAGCAATATTAACGACTTTTTACCACACTAACACCGACTAAGCACTATGCAGCATGGTACCACATGCCGCATGCCTCAATACATTGTTGCTGAGAAATTAAAACGACTAAGCAATCTATTGGAAAGTCGTAAACGTTGCGATGCTTCATTACAATACTCATTATGTGGCAAATTGCGGCATACTAGTGCTAAACCTTTCGTAATGACACTAATACCGATGACATAATGTGTGATGAAAAGGAAATAATTATGCGGACAGCGCGATTGACTACAAAACGACTACAGCATGATATGTGTAACTAGGCGTGTCCCGCGGTTACACTCG
The DNA here is from genome assembly GCA_018250295.1 of Spathilepia clonius. Lineage (NCBI taxonomy): Eukaryota > Metazoa > Arthropoda > Insecta > Lepidoptera > Hesperiidae > Spathilepia > Spathilepia clonius. The sequence goes on along the minus strand of DWRA01000682.1, from coordinate 7,076 downwards.
CGTTTGTATAATATCAGGTATCTGCCAGGGAAAGTCCAGAGAAAATCGGTCCAGCCATTTCGAAGATTAGCCAGGAACAACCAGATAGATAGACAAAATGTTAATATGTGTTTTTTGTTATATACTTTCATACGCATTTAGTTACAGCTAATTTCCCCGGTTTGATCAAATCCAATACAGTTAATATAGTCGACACATTTCGGTGAATTTCAGTCAAGCGTCAACAGCTTTGGTCATCACGTTTGATGTGGCCCCTGTGACTTACAACAGTTCATTATTATTAGAAAAAGAAAAGTTTAGGTCATAGTCTGCCACCCGGGCCAATAAGATTTGGAAAATTTTACACAGATTTGAGATCTGAGGTCGGTATACCGATTTCAATTAAAGCAAGTGATAACTATTTTCTTCGAATTTCGTATCGAACACCGGAACCCATTATGAGTGATCTAATTTCAAACTACTAATCTTCACTATTCGCTTATCTTCAAATTTACAATGTTATGTTCTACCTACGTTTCACATGACGCAATTGCTTTGTTGAGTTTAATAAGTGTTTCTTTAAAAGGACGTCAATCAATTCAAGAGCGGCCGCTTAAGGAAGTCACTGATGCAGTTATAAGTATCTATTTTATTGCATAAGCAAGTTTATATAAGTAAATATATTACTTATTTATTATCGATCATTTGTAAATTATAGAACAGAATTGCTATACGATTGCGCCCGTAAACGCGTAACGCGAACTCGATTAAATAACAATCGATGCGACTTAGTTTAATATAGTTCATGATTATTTATGCTTCAAAATGAACGGCCGTGAATCTCTTATGTACCTACCACGCATATAAGACCTCGAAAACGAATTTCTCGGCAAATTAATTTCTAACAAAAGAAGCCAATGAAATAGGTAGGTACTGAATAATCATACAACAATAGACAAAGCCCGGGGGCTTTGAAAATTCTACATATTATATTATTAGTGAACAATGAAGAAAAACAGAGAAACTGTCTATTGTCACGAAGACTGTTATCCAATAAACGACCGAGATACTTATATTTTAATCCAAAATGAACTTAATAACATAATCAGAGTACCTACCCACACTAAATATTGAACAAAAAAAAATCGATTCAAATATCGAATAAAAGAACTAATAAAAATCGGGATCAGACTGCTTGAAAAATACTTAATTCAAAAGGGAAATATAAGTATCTTACCTACTAAAATGTATAAAATTTTGACCGAATTATGTACCCTGTATTGTTTTGAAAAATACCTACTAATTTAAAAAACAACGAAAAGTATTAAAATATCGATTAAATATACGTACGTACGGAGGTGTTGGCAAGCGGTGACAAGTCGATAGCTTTTTCTGTAACAATTCTTTGTCCCCCGCCTGCCTTCTGGCGCAATTAGGTAAAAACATCAAAACTAATTAACAGTCCGTCATTATAGAGTTAGGCTCAAGCAAAGTTCGATTGGTACCTCGTTCCCACGATCGGCGAAACCTCTAATAGTGCTGATGTTATCCGGCCAATTTATTTCCATTAAACTTTTAGTTACTTCGGTTACATTATGTTCACTGCATGCAGTAAAAGCTAGCGTAACCACGAAACCGCGGCGTAAGTTTTGACGAGTTGTGTATGTGCTTTTGTTTTCAATTTTAAAATGTTTCTGTTTAAGGTGGTTAGATCCCATTGCGTTTCGACTGCGGAGACATCACTCATTTCTGTCTTACAACAAAAGTGTTGAGCGCTTGTGTTCTTGTTAAAAGGGTGTGGTAAGGAAAATATACTTATCCGAGTCATTCCAGCATAGTCCTCAGAGGTAGCAACGTATCTGTGGCCTGCCCTGTGTAGGATTCTAACCCTATCTGGATTTGATTATAGACGTCCGTGAGCACCCGTAACCACGTACCATCACAGGGACTGCTTGTACGTTATAAAAAAAAACTCCTAACCAGCTGCACCTTAACAAATCACATAGTTCCTATTTACATATGGAAGGTAATAATCATTGAAATTAATTATTATTGCAAATCATTATTTATACGTCGATATAAATTTAGAAGCGGCGCTCTAAAACAAGCAACGATTTATACTAGTGCGTAGGTTTTAGTTAAATCCAATAAGACAATCTAACGCGTGAATATATGAATAGAAATATGCAAACCTGTATTATAACCAATAAGAACATATTCTTATCGTATCTGTGTAATATGACGTCAAATACATATAATTATGCTTCCTGAGTTATGCTGAAATATCATAACGCTTAATCAAATGGAAAAGCTTCTTCTTATCTATATAGCTTTTGTTTGATTAAGGATAAGAATGTATAAGGAAACGAAACATTTAAGATTTTTCCAACGATAACTGATACGATTACTACACTTAGGTAACTGACGACAGCCAAGATTTATTGTTACCTAAATCGGTTGGTAAAAACTTTACACAAATAACTTTTACTTCTAGCGAGTAACATTCAAACTGGAATAGTTATTAACGATGTAGCATTAAGCCCCACGTATTTCTGCAATAAAAACCTTTATATTAAAAATGTATATTTTTATTCTTCTATTATTATCTTATGTTTTTTAGTTTTGAGGGTGTAAAATTTCTTACACAATCCTTATTACTGTTATTTTATTTTATTTTATTTTTCAGTACTCATGGGCGTCTGCAGTGTGTTAAATATTTCAAGTCTCTATCTTACCGAGAAAATAGTGTAAAATTTAATCAAATTTCCACCCAAAAAGAGAACACACAAAACGAGTTAATAAAAACCCTGTAACAAAAAAAGTTACCTCTTGCCCTTCAAGCTTGCAAGCATGGCTGTTGAACCGCATCAGCTTGACAGTCTTGTCGTTGGAGCCGGTGGCGAGGAGGTCGCCCGCGGGGCTCCACGCCAGGCAGTAGATGCTCCCCTTGTGATGCTTCGTTCTTTTCAGAAGAACTGTAGGTGCCAGCGGCGCTATATTGTCCCTGTACAACATATATAAGTTCAATTTAGACTTTTAGAAAAACAACGCTTAATACGATTGCGACTTAATGTTTCTGAACTATTTCATTATAAATATATTTAGTTAGTAAATAATAACATATTTGATCATTCTAGTGGTATTTTCATACTATTTTTATATAACATTCCCCAAAGAAAGTATATCCACAGCATCCTATGCTGACGCCCGGTAAAACCGTCAGCAAGAATTGGAATCGAGAATATTATTATCATAATACGACCAAGTTTCATGAGTTGAACTGTAACGACGTTAAATATCAGCTGTGGCTTACTACTAATGAATTATGTATTACCTAACTTGTTTATTTAACATTTTTCTAGAAGGTAAACAGGCTCCATTCACTGTGGAATGCAATACAATATAATGTAATGATGATTCACTTTTACGACATAAGTGCTTTAGTCGTAGAATTTAACTCAAAGAAGTATATTAGGAATAAAATGAGATTCCTAAATAATTTACCCTTTAGAAGCAATGCTTAAGATGTGGATCAAGTAAATATAGAGAACTTATTCTCTATACAATTAGTATGGTTCGACCAAGAAGATACATACTATTAAAGAGATGAAGCAGCTCAGGCCGGCTTTAGCCATCTAGGTGCCCCGGGCACGCATTGTCAACGTTTGTCTTTGTTTATTTCCATTAGAGTTTTTTTATACATGCAGTACTACCCGGATCGCCCACACATAAAGCCGACAGTGGAAGCAGTTTTTGTAAAAATGAAAGGACGTACAATTGTAGATACCGGCTGACTTAGATATAACACGACCATGTTAGTTCTCAGGAATATTAACGCTTCCCTGATCGGCTTCAGGTAGAATGCCTGTTCTGCATGGAGTTAGTTACACGTGCCCGTGTTTCAAAGTAAGAAGGGTTTAGGATATAGCCCACCGCGCTGGCCAAGCGTGTATTGATAAACTTCACATACCTTTGAGGACATTTTTAAGAACTCTCAGATGCGAAGAGTTCCTCGCGATGTTTTCCTTCAATGTCCAAGCAAGCAAATGATAATTAGTTTCTAACCAATGGCCTCTATTTCTAACCTTGTGTTCTAACCTCTGACCAACTGCCAACACTATAATAAACAATTTCGTCGATAAAGAACATAACCTTGGACAAGCCTTACATCCTTGGGTGATCGGTATTGACAACAGACACTTTCTTGTTATCGAAATCCGGAATTGGTGTCTGTTTGTGTTGAAATGAGTCATTGACGTAATGTCGAGAGTTTAAGTGTTTCGAGAGCTCTGCTACGAGCTAAATGATAAATCAACATAATGTCGTTGCTGTACTTAAGGCGTGCTGCATATAGATACTCGTGTTCCTATATTACTGATAAGTCCTCTGCATAATTAGTACTCGCATACAGTACACGCTAAAGTTAATTTATATCTACAAACACGGACCGTGGCAGACACTAATTTTTATCTATACAATATGATTGGCAGACCGCATAGTTATAAATATAATATACATATTGTATGGAAAAGTGTCATTTTGTCTACAACGGCTTGTGTCTGACACGTTCAATGTCTGCAGATATAAACGAGGTCTTATACGTTCGTAATGTCGTATAGTTGAAAAAGCAAATTTCCCTCATTCATTTTCCCGGTGTCCAATATAAAAAGCAAGGTACAATAAATGTACTAAGCGATCGACCAACATCCATAAAACCCAAACGGTGAAAAGGCCTTCCCTTTGTCTGCGTAATCACCGTACCTTTGTTCCTCGATAGACTAAAACGTAATTATTCATTTTGAGAGCCTACATTATTCAGTCTTGCAAATGTTGCAATTTAATTAAAACATTCCAAAATCCTTTTTATCTCGGCAGTAATTTAAGCTTAAACTGTGTCTACTCCCGACTTCTACCTACTTTTAAATGCAAAAGTTGCAATTTCTGCGAGTACGTAATATTGTAATATTTTATATAAAAAAAGGTCAAATTACCATGTTGTTTATGAACAGGGAACCAATCCTTTCAATGTGTCCATTCATTTAGAATATTGGGGACCGTTAGACGTCTAACCTGAGACCGTGACCCTGTCTCCCTTAGGTGAAGCACTTTACGAGATGGAAGGATCCTTTTACGCCCATTGCGCAATACAAAAGATGATACCGTTTTCTCGCTATAACCGTATTATCTTGATAGATCACGGCTATTATTCCACTTTTACTTACCGCGATCGCCCGATCGACCTTTAACGCGATGTCAATTTATTTAATGCGGCATTATTTCTGGTAGTCCATAACGGTTTAGTGATTAAGCTGATCGAGTGACGTAATCTTGTTTCGTAAGAGGCAGTATTTACAAGCTATTCATAACGTCTTCGGCGCACCGCTTTCTAGCCGCATAGTTTCAAAGTTTCACCAAACTTCGAATCACACACCAAGCCAACGTGAACCACGTAAAGCGGACACTTAAAATTGCTTTTAAAGTATTTAAAGCAGGTTAAACAACGCACGCTAAGAATTCTTGGTAATACTTGGGCTTAGTTAGAAAATGGTCTAACATATTATTGTGGTACCTATTCGACTGTAAAAATAAATAAATACTAAATTACTTAAGATAGTCGCAAGGACCATTAATTTTGGCTTATTTTTACCCTCTAATTTTGATAAATTTTCTGATGACGAAACAGATATCCAAATGAAATAACGTCAGTCTTAAGGGTTTTGAGCTATCCCAGGGATTACAGGTCGTAGGTATTCCTCTTCAGAATAAACTATGAATATATAAATATAAGCGTGTCGACGTGCACACAAACCTGCTTTTATTATGTAAAAGATAATACAACAAAGAAATAAGTAATACGACGTCGCTTGCGTATCTACTTAATCACAGACATACCGTTCAAGCAACTGCATATGAGAACAATAAAAAAATAACACATTTGATACGTGTTGTTAAAATTCCAAGCCAGTAACTAATTAAGTATTTCGGTTATACAAAAAGAAGGAAAAAACCATTTATCTAAACACAACTTATAGGTATATATGTATTATTGCAGATGTGTAGGCAGTAGTTACACACTTACTATCAGGTCGACCGAATGAAACTCCATCATTTAAAAAAAAACTCGGCAGCAAATCTTAATAACAACGAGTAACAATTATCTATCATCTTTTACTGATATGATAAGCTATGCAAACTTTTAAAATTTCGTCTTGGGAACTGTATATTGTAATTTAGTACAAAATTCTTTGAATACTTTTTCTATGATCTATCTATAAAAATAAGACAAAATGACATCAGGCCACCACCGGCTGTATTTCCTGACTCTAATGTTACATCGCTCGCACGTTCAATCGGGCCCATAAATCGGCATTGTACAGAAGGCGCAGTAAATATCGCACGTTACTCTCGCGCGCGTTTTACAAGCAATCCGTGACTGGCATATGTGATATACTTTAAAATGTACGACCTCGCAAACAGCTTTTATGGTATATATTATTTTCATTCACGTAAGGTTGCATATTTCGAGCATTTCATTTAGCGTTTCAAGTACGTGAGTTGGAAACACAAGTCTGATATCATCGACATCTCATTTCTATTCCAATGCTGGGCACCGGCTCCCTCAGGGTAGGAAAAAAGTTTGGCTGTAATCTACCAGACCTTACCAGACGGGGATAGGTGGACTCAACTTTGAGAATTATTTTTTAATACAAAACTTTTAGGCCACCTCATGTTTTCTTAATTGCAATAAAATACACATTTGCTTATTACAAAATTATTGCTTTTTGTCAGTTTGTTTCTGTTTTGGCTTGTTTCGGAGAAACAGCAATTTTCACGTGTTTTTACTAACAGATAGCTGATGTAATAAAGAGTAATTTGGAATACTTTTATTTTCGAAAACGTTTAAAAAATTAAAATTATATCACGTTCAATCACACGGCAAAGGTGAAAATCCTGTTATATTTACGTCACGTTATATTTTTTTAAACACAGGTCATACCGCGGGCTTCAGATAATATTATATACAATTGGACCTACTTATGCAAACAGGAACCAATCCACACACATGCCAAAATCATTAAAAATGTTGATGATTTTCA